>JAJJMC010011034.1:731119-829983 GCA_023531435.1 Papaver californicum | reverse complement strand
AGGAACATCTTATTCTGGAAAACGCTACGATTGGCGACATAATCAAAATTCAAATCCAGGAACATCTTATTCTGGAAAACGCTTCGATTGGCGACATAATCAAAATTCAAATCCAGGAACAACATATTGTGGAAAACGCTCCGATTGGCGACATAATCAAAATTCAATCCTAATACCAAAGAGGTAAATGTCCTTTTAGAATTTCAATAATTCAAAAGTTCTAATAAAGAAGGAATACCTAATTTATGGTTATCATTTTCAGAGTATGTTCGGGACCAACCCTGTATCTTACCCCTGGCCCGGGTTCGTTTCGTATGCGTGGGATCTCGAATTATATGTTTTGAGGTATATACACTTCAATCCATTGTACTCATGAAACAATATGATTAACCTAAAGATTTCATAAATATCATATTTTGTGCAGGGACAATATTCAGAGCACATTCAAGTAAAAAAGTGGAAGATCACAAAATGATGTTTTCACATACAATAAGTCAAACTTCAAAATAACAAAGCATCGGGACACAAGAACAGAATATCAAAAGATGAAGCTATGAACATTAGAACAAGTACAACTAGGCTTCAGAGTTGGGCCGTCGGGACGGTTGAGGAGGAACCATCGGGACGGTAGCACGACCACTCAAAACAGAAGGATCGGCTTGAGCACGATCCAAGGCAGAATTGAATGACATCGCAATTTTTGCCTTGGCATATTGTCTCACCCAGACGATATAAGCGTGCCTATAATCAATTTCTGCTTGAAGATCTTTAATATTTTGCTGATCCTTCTCTACTTTCTCTTTTTCAGCATTTAATTCCTTTAACAGCTCATCAGATCTTGATTGTACTTTTATAATTTCCTGTTCTTGAGCATTCAACTGAGATTGCGAATCTCGAAGCTTGATTGTATACAATGCCATATTTTTCTCTGAAGCTTTCAGCTCTTCCGTAATATTTGCTATGGTGTTATTTGCATTGTTGAGTTCAGCTCCTGCTACTGTTGCTCGTCCATTGGCTTCATTAATCTTTCTTTCTAGCACTGAAAACCAGAATGAATATTAGATAAACCATACAATACCTTCAATAAAAAAAGCATATAACTCAAGCATATACCTCTAGCTACAGACTTAAACTCTGCTTCTTTAAAGGTTAAAGTTTTCAGAACTTCCTGATATTTGGATTCAGCTCTATTACGTCTCCAAGTATTCAACTCAATACTATCGGACAACTGTGCTAATTTTTCCTTAACCAGTTTTATATCCATATTTACTTCTCTTGCATGATTCTTCAACTGAGTCATCCTACGCTGGAACCTAAACAGGGATTCCAAGTCTCCCTCTGAACCCATAAATGAATTGCAAAACTTCAAAAAAAAAAAAAAAAAAAAAAAAAAAAAGGGAACTACCTATAGGTTCGTACCCAATACTGGAACGAACTATAGGTTCGTACCCAATATAAGTACGATCTAACCTATAGAGGTACGAACCCAAAATGTAATATAAACTAAGAGGCAAGGAGCGAACCTTGATTCTGATCTTGAAGCTTTTGATTTTGATCCTCGAAATTTTGAAGTTGTTGTTGTTGCTGTTGTTGTTGTTCTTGTTGTTGTTGAAGTTATTGTTGAAGATTGTTGTTTTGCTGCTTGAGATTTTTAATTTCTCGCTGCAAATTTTCATTTCCGCTCCTTTGTTACTTCATTCTTGAGCATCAGCTCCATCATTACGCCCCGAGCCTTATAAAATTTGTACGCTGCAAATGTACAATCGGTACCATATTTAAGGTGAGCGAGAGATTGCTGTGGAAAAGAATACGACGGACCTTCTGCAACAGTCAGAACTTCATTCAAAAAAGAAGGAAGTCTGAGCGAGTACGATTGATCGAAATACTCGCTTTCGAACCAAGCGTCCCGAGTATTATCCAGTGAAGCAGCACCGAATGAAGTCCGCAGCCTAGCCATTGAAGCACTATCGGATTTCGATGAATCGTACTGAGCGGAAGTATTCAGAAACCCTTTAGAAATAAACCATTGAAAGGCTTCATCTTTTTCGCCTGCAAGAGTGATTCCCTCATCCTCTTCAGAGAAGGGCCATTGAATGGAGGGTTCAGCATCTAGCATCTCATCATTGCTATCATCAGCAGGAGCGGCAGATTGAACTAATGTCCGGATGGGGGCATTTGATGCATGAATGACTCCAGGAGCATTTTCATCCCCAACGGGGTTCGGGACATTAGGAACAACTAAAGTTGAAGCGCTTGGAACTATGTTTTCAACATTTGCCTCTTCAGAAATCTCATTTCTTTGTTCCTCCACAACAACATTTTCGTTTTCAATATTTTCTTCAACGGCAACAGCTTCATTCACTTCTTCCATATTTTCTTCCTCAATAGCAATATCGTCTGCTTCTTCTTGAGGTAGTCCAGTAAAAACTGTTATTGTACCGCTACATGGAGCAGTGGGCTCTATGTCAAAGGTAAAAGGAAGTGGAGAAAAGGAATCATAAATGATGGTGGGAGCAGTGGTGGTAGGAACAGCTTCAGAAATGGATTGTGTTATTGAAGGCTGCTCCGAAGAAAGAATTGGTTCCCCCACGCTAACAGGAACAACATTGACGATAACATGCTGTCCCGACACTTCTGTATGAACCGAACCTTCAGCGTCCTGTCCTGTAGCAGTGATAAGAGCGGAACTACTGGACCCCTCAACTAAATAATCTTTAATTTCCCCTTCCTCTACTTCGGAAGGGTACATTGGTCTTCTCAATTTTCTTTTCTTCTTCTTTTCTTCAGGAAAAACTAATTTTCGTTTTCCCTTACCTTCAATAACTTCTTCCTCAACTCTTTCCCTACCTTCAACGATTTGATACCAAGACTTGGGCGAGGAGGAGGAGGAGGAACATCGTTGAGAAGTTCAAAATCGGGTTCAACCTGAAACACAAATATCTGTCCCGTAAGAAAAAATTCAATAGTAGTTCGGGACAATATTGAAATAAAGAATAATACGAACCTTATAATCAAACTTATAGTCCTCAAAATTTAACCGCCAAGGGCAATATCTTGGGAAACGATTTCGAAGTCCTTGAATTTTATTTTTGGAGATGTTACCGTAAATCCAAGGACCTTCAATTAAAATTGGAGTGCGATACCATTTATAGTCATGATCCTGACGAATTCTTTCTTTAGTGGGAAAATCAAGTTTGGTATGGGGAACATATTTGATTTTGGGATCATCGACTTCATATAATAAGGGAAATCCCGAAAGACATTTGCGAACGGGGCTAACGCTCCACTTCACGTTATTCTTCTTAGTAATACAATCTCCATATGTAGTATGAAAATTTTCAACGGTATAACTGCTACGTTCTGTAAAATCTGGAACGTAACAAGTAAGGTTAGTCCGCCTTTCGCTTCGGAGACTACACTCATCAAGGATACGCCACCAATTTCCATTATACTGAGTAATGGATCGAGCAAGTCCATGAGGAGAATCACCACGAGTTGCAAGGACTTCATATTGAAAAGGATTTTCTTCTTCGTATAATGGGATACGAAGTCCGGCCTCTAATACACCAGCAGAAATTAACAAACTATTGGGAGAATAGTTAAAGCTTTGCATCGCTCCTAAAGTTAACACATCATAATTTCTATCATAGAACGAGACTTTAAAATATTCAAGATCATGTCTTTTTTTAAAAATCTCAATGTTCATTGGCCGGTAACTATAAGACGCATGAGACCGCTTATTTCTTGGGGCGGGATTAGCGGCCGTAGAAGCTTCAGGAGCTGGTTACGAGCAGGCCGAGGTACGGCATACCTAGAAGAAGGAACTCTTGAAGACCTTCCAGATTCTTGATGATCACCAGAAGCATTGGGATTCCTGGAAGACATGATGTTTTATCTGAAAAGAAAGTTTCAAAGGATCAATATACGAAGGAATCAATTCAATCATATCTGTTAAAAGCTAATCATGATTAAACATGATACTGAAAGTAAAATCCTCAACATACCTGAAGAAAGAAGATAAACAATTACTTGATCAAAGGTAAAATAAGTGCGATTGATGCTAAAAGTTCCTGAACAGTTGGGAGAACGAAAGTATTTGAAAATTTCAAGGAAGATAAAGAGCAGCAACTTTAAGAGGTAAACAACAGAAGTGGAAAAGACTGCATCGTATTTAAAGCGAAGAATAGAAACCGTCACAATTTGAAAAAGGCATTAATTAAGGCAAAGATTTGATTTCCTCGAAAAAAGGGTAACTGACACATACGTGATAATAAAAGTTACTGCTTCCGAACAGTTCGCATAGCGTGTGAAAAGAAGTAATGGTAAAGCAGGAAGTAATAATTGTTCTTCTGCTTTTTTCAAAACCTTGGATCGACCGTTAAAAGTTTTTGAAAAAAGAAGAAGAAGGGGGCAAGTTTTTGGGAAATAAAAGAAGAGCGACACGTGTAAAACGATTAAAGAAGGAAACAGTGAAATTAAGAAGAATGAGAAGCACAACAATCAAAACCGTATAGAAGGATCGAAATAGGACAGATGTGAAAGACTGAGTAAATCTCTGCTCGACACCTAGGATCGGGAAAGTAACATCACACTGATCGAAACAGATAGCATTAAATGCGTATCGAACGGGAATGTAAGAATATTAATAAACGGGGAACAAGAAAGTAGGAGTAATGATGAGCGTAGAGCGGGAAAGTAAGAATAATGATGAGCTTGGAGCGGGAAAGTGAGATGATAATTACTTTTATCATACGAATGACACGT
The DNA here is from genome assembly GCA_023531435.1 of Papaver californicum. Taxonomy (NCBI): domain Eukaryota; kingdom Viridiplantae; phylum Streptophyta; class Magnoliopsida; order Ranunculales; family Papaveraceae; genus Papaver; species Papaver californicum. The sequence goes on along the minus strand of JAJJMC010011034.1, from coordinate 825,219 downwards.
ATGATCGGGACAAAGTTGATTCCCAAGGAACGAAGAACACGTGTTAATCATACAAGGTAACGGACCAAAAAGCAAAAGGCATGACCTGTCAATCGTATAATCATCCCGATCCAAAGATAATAAGGAGAACGAAAGAGAGTATCGGGACAAGATGGACCCACTAATAAATCTATAAATAGTAGAGAGCATTCAACAGAGAAGAGGTCGGAAAATTGAAGTGAAGAAAGGCTAAGGAAGATTTATCAAAGCAGAAGAAAAAAGATCATTAGGTATGTATATATTGTGTAAAATTAGAATTGAGAGAGTGCACCTTCATGATTCATTTTCTTGATTTTAAAGATGTTGGATCTGTAACTGTAATTTGATCAGATTTATGATCTAAAAATGAATGGATTGTTAAATTTTTTATCAAATCTTTGGTTTTAAAAAGGATTCTATGAATCAAATTGTAAGTTAAAATACTTATGTTTATTGTATTGTCATTAAATCATTGGTTATTAATGTCAATGGAAATTTTGACATAAACACATGTTATTGTAAGCCTCTGCAATTGAAGCTTCTGGACGAGATTTATTTTTCACGTATCGTTTAAGTGTTCCTAGGTACCTTGATAAATACAAAAAGGTATACATGATATAGGTATACATAATTATTATAAAACAATCATTATACAGTAATAAGGTGAAGTTGCAAGTACTGTAAGTCTTGTTATAGTACTTTAGATCATTGAGAGCTCATGTGTACCATAACTGCAGCATTGTCTAACATTATAGAATATACATAACTCGTAGTAATAACACCAGCAGCACTAGAAGCAACATTAAAAGTACCAAGAGAAACATGTACGTAGTTTAAGTAAAACATACCTTTCGATTGGATACATCCAACTATAGCCAACTGGTCCAACAAGTTTCGCTTCCCGTGGCAAGTAAACAGCCAAATGAACCATGACATTAAAAAATGATGGTGGAAAAATTCGCTCCAACTTACAAAGGATCAGTAGAATATCCTTTTCTAATTTATCCAAGAGACTTACAGTCAAAGTCTTTGCGCATAAATCATGAAAGAAATTGCACAATTCAATTATAGCAGTACATACATCTTTGCGAAGATAAGCACGAATTCCAACAAGAAAAATTCTTTGTAATAAGATGTGGCAGTCATGGATTTTCAGACCATGTATTTTTCCATCAGCAATGTTAGCACACCTTGATATGTTAGCCGCATAACCATCTGGGAACTTCACCGATTTCAGAAACTTACAAAAATCTCTTCTTTGTTCTGGTTTTAATGTAAAACATGTCGGGGTTTTTTCGAATTTGTCTCCCTTACGCTGTAGATGCATTTCTTCCCTAATTTTCATATCTTGTTGTTCATTTCCTCTGTAAAACAGAAACGGAAATCTAGAGTGGTGCAAGCTGAGATTCAAACCTTTTATGACACCCATACATATATCACTGAAGGAACATGCGAAGTTGTTTGGATTCCTGATGAATCTCACATCAGATGGGTGAGTAGACAGTATTAATGTTCTATTTGTGTTATCTGTGTCTAAACCAATAAAATTCAAAAACCCATCCAATCAATGTTTGTTATTTTTTCTTAGTTATTTTATTATATCATTAGAATTACCAATTTGTTTGACATTCTGGTGCAGTGAACATCATAATATGCTAATTATTCTCTCTATTATATATCTCTATATAGGACAAGATTAATGAGCTACTGCAGCAAGGCAACGAAAAAGGAACTACATCGTCCACTGAGGCAGATGTATGTACCGAAGTTTTGAAGAGAAAGCGAAGACGACGACGTGCTACAACCACTATTGATTTAAACAGTAAAGGAGTTCATGCAATGATACAAGCGTGTGCTGAAAGAATGCAAGCTCAAGATGACCAAATATGTGCACAAAATGAGATTATAAAAAAGTTAAATGAAGACAATGAAAAGTTCACATTAAACATGCAGAATCTGATGAAAACACTCGGGCTAAGCAATATTATCGCTAATGGAAAGAGTGAAAGTTGAATGCTGGATATTGTTTTAGTCTTGGTATTATATTTTTAATGGTAGCAGTATTTATTCATTTAATGATAGAGTTTATTTATCATATGTTTTTAGTTGGATATTGTTTCAATAATTTATTTTAATGGTTAATTGTTGTTTATTCAACTAATATTTTTTATTCAAATTTCATTTATTTATATTTATTTTTTTGTGTAATAAATCTCTTTTGAATGATCGGTGAATATAGGCTAGTTACCAAAAATTTGGTGATGAATTTGGCATGTTGAGAAAATATTTTGAGATAAATTATTTAGCCAGGAAATAGTTATTGTGAGGGAAGTGTTGTGTCTCTAATAATTTTTTGAGACGAGTGATTTCGTTCAGAAAAATTGTTTTGGAGATAACTATATTCGCCGGTAAAGTTGTTTTGGAGACGATGATAATAGTTCTTGAAATGACCATACAGAGATAATTCTAATTTGTCATTATGCGTAATTTTAGAGACAACTTAATTTTTTTATTGATTTTTTATTCTGAGACAAAAATTATTTTGCTACTAAATTATAATTTTTTCTGAGACAAACGAATTTCGCTGCTAAAATTATTTATGTGACGAATTATTTTCTTCACTATAAGTATATTTTGAGACGAACAAATTTCGCTGCTAAAACTATTTTATGTGACGAACTTGTTTCTTCATTATAAATGTATTCTGAGGTGAACAAATTTCGTTGCCAAAACTATTTTATGTGACTAATTTGTTTCCTCACTATAAATGTATTCAGAGGTAAAAATATTTTGTTGCTAAAATTATTTAAAGTGATAAAATAATTTCCTCACCAAAAATACTTAAAATAACAAAAAATTTGATCACAAAATTAGTGAACACTGTCAATTTTATTTGCTCGCGAAAAGATAGTTTTGGTGGAAAATAGACTTAAGTCGCTAATTAAAAAATTCAGTGGCAATTTCTTAAGGTCGTCATAAAATACTTTCTACGACTTAAGATAGGTGATGGAATTTTTTATGCCGTTGAATTCTTTTCGTAACGAAGGTGACACAATTATTTTCCACTAAAAACAACTTTTCTTGTAGTGTACCCCTATGTCTCTTGATTCTCACAAGAATCTACGCACTGGATTCCCCTATCTAAAGTCATTTACTTGCATAGGAGTTGCTCCATAGTCCGTTATTGAGACTAGCACTACCCTGCCTCTAGCAAGATGCCTGATGATTTCCTTTATGATGCAAGATTACAAAGACATAAATCTATTACGTGATTTTGACGACTCTAAATATCTAAGAACGGGGTTTATTTTCTTCAAAAGCTATAGAGATACCTAATCAACTATATATACAAGATTCTCAATCTAGATCAAAGTTTAAGATGAATTATAGTGAAAAACTTACAAATAGGATTTCAATCAATAAGAGTTATACTCAATCGTGTTTTGAATTTGGCTATCGAATCTGGATTTGTTCAGCAATTATTGAATGCTCTTATATCATAAGAGAAGGCCGTTGAATAAAAAAAGAATTACAAACGGAACAATTGTACATACAAGTTATGAAACTATTTTTTGTAAAGATAAGTGAACTTGTGTTACACAATTCCCAACTGAAGTCTTTCAAATCGAACCCTTAGATCTTGAAGACCATTAGGTGTTTTTGTTAGAGACTGCTCGGTTGAACCCACCAAGCGTTGATATGTCAAGTTTAGTTCCAAAACTCAGAGTCGCTTGAGTACATTACCAAACTCAACTTAGTTAGGTTAGACTAGGAACATAGAAATGTTAATACTTGCTCTGGTTACTCTTGAAGACCTGAAGACGTATTGAAGACAAATAGAAGATATCATTCTTCAGTTCAAGGTTGGTAACTACAAGACTTGACTTAATCCATTTCTATCTATTGTTCATACAAATATTTTTTCTTTGAAAACATGATATACGAAGTTAAGTTTGTTACAATAACTTTAGTATTGGTGACTTGTTCATTATACAAGTGATAAAAGAATAAAAAGGTAAGATATATATAGTGACGTCGACAACTTAAATTATATGGAGTTATGAAGTATAGTTTATCTATAGACTTCGTGTTTATGACATCGCACTAATTGGTAACTTGTTATTATTTAGTGTGTTGAACTTCTGGGTGAATTCAAACCTTAATAAATATGTTTGAAAGCAATTTCGAAAACATAGTTTAAGGATGTAGACTTATGAAAATTGTTTCAAATTCGAAATGGGATTCAGGACCAATCCTAGGATCGATACCTTGAGCAGGATCGATCCCTAGTCAGGATGGATCCCAGGACCGATCTTGAGTGAATCTAACTTTTTTTATATTTTATCGATTGGTCTGTTAATCTTCCTGGGGTTTTGCATATATCGAGAAGTAAATGAGTTAGATTGGAAAATTTATTAAAATGTCAATATAATGATTTAAACATGTGCTAAACTCTAATTTCTTAATGTTTAAGAATACACCTTTGATGCTAATTTTAGAAATATATCATCATTGCATATCTTGAGAATTTTCAAAATTGGTAAATAAGTATTTCCAATCAATGCCTTGGTCATAACACTATAAATAGGGTCTTGTACTCTTACAAACTCATCCCAGAACACAACTTCTGTAGAATGTGGAAAAGTCAACTTGTTAAAGAAATATGAGTAATCTAATTAGGTGAAACATCTTGTGTTATCTTTTTTTAAAGTCTTCTTTGGGATGAAGAAGCCTCTAGTTTTACTGTTGGTAGAAGGCTAGGTTTTTATTAAGTTTTTGTTGATTACTTGTGTTTGAACTAACGGTGTACCCATCTTCGATTAACACGCTTGATTATTCTAAGGTCATTCTCTTCTTTTATAATGCCGCTCAACTTTGCTTGAATATTTGAATAATACAAATCTAAGTGATTCTGGATCTGTAGGGTAGAACTGTTAATCATTCAATGTTGACAGTCTTTGTTCTGTGCGAATGATCAATAATGGAATCAAGTTGTTTTGCAGTGGTTCTTTTGAAGACTTGAAGATTTTTCTTTTTGGTTCAGAACTTTATGTGACTTTATGCAAACTTGAGTATCTGATTACATAAGCAATTTATTTATAAATACCATACTTGTAGAAGATAGAACAACTGTCTAGTTGCATTAAGTTGCTTGGATAGAGCTTGTTCATCAAGATTGATTATTTCAATAATCATTGTCTTGGTTTGATCTTATGACCAAATGAGTTTATTAATAAATCCTTTGACTTTACTTTATCATTGATATAAAGATTCATTCTGGGTGATTAGTAAGTGAGTTGGTTACTGAAGCAGGTTACTTATTTACTGTTTCGACTTACGATCCAAAAGAGTCAGGTGCAAAAGTCTTCACAGTGACGAAGCGACTCAAGGTGGTAGACTTTTTCTTGGGATTACGTGGGTTGGCAAGATTGATTGTAGGAGTGGGGATACTGAAGGAACTGAGTAACTTAAGGTAGTTTACTTGGTCTCAACTGGACGAAGTTGTAGTAGTCAATATATATAGCGACTTAATTCTGAGAGTATTCAAAACTGGACTAGGTCCGGGGGGTTTTCTGCCAAGAAGTTTTTCTCGTTAACAAAATTTTGTGTGTCTATGTGATTGCTTTACTTTCCCCATCATAATTTTTATAGTTATAATTAAATGATCATACTTGTAGTTAATCCCTTCTTGGTAACGGTCACATAATTTTTGAATTGAATTTTGACCATTACCAAGAATCCCCTTGTTGAAATAATCTTTTGGTCGTTATTGTTTCGATAAGATTATACCAGGTGAGTCTGCATAGGTTGATATCGAAAATAATATGGTGTACTTGATACCCTCTTTATTTTAGTTTGGGGGACAAAATTTATAACAAGATACACAAGCGTCTAGAGATTGAGTTTTTAGTGTTGTTGATATCTCCAATTTATAATTATCGATCAAGGATGAGTTATTTAAGACTCAAGCAATGAATTGCTTGCAACCCAAGTTAATTTTCGATTGCTAAATCTAAGTTGTTTCTTAAGATAAAGAAGTATCTTTCTTTAGTTAGAGTTAGACTTGCAATGAGGTTCTTTCCATAGTTTAAAGTTGTAGAGAATTGTTAGCTCATGTAAATTTTATGAAAAGAATTACTACCAAATATAGTTAAATATATCAATAGAAAAAACCTAGACTTTCCAATCGAAAAAATTATCCAAATGTTTGTAGGTAAAAGCGAATTTAGAGTGAAAAGGGGGAAATGATGGAGTGGGATAATACCCGTTCGCCTCAACGCCAAACATTTGTAATGATTTGAGAGATCAATCTGTACGAAATTGGCCTAAATCAAGGAATGATCGTTCCAATTTTGTTTCGGTTACAAAGGAAGGAGAAGGATTGACCTGTAGGGAGGGAAGTAAAGAAAGTATTGAGAACAACGGAATTGAATGCCAGTGAAGGAATGTGTTGGACTGCTATGAAGATGTGATGCGATGCTATTCCATTCATTCATTCAACTGCCCACACAACTTATTTACTTTCTCATCATAGGTTTATTTCTATACCGCACGTGATGTAGGCCGCCAGACCAAAACCCTAGTGAATATCCCCTCATGTAACATAGTTAATATCTCGAGCATGGATAAGTCTATTTTATAGACGTGTATTATCTGGTCTATTGTTGACTTAGCTAGACTGTTAGTCTTAGCATATTGGTGAGTCTAGCATGTTGCTCAATTGTGAGTCTGGCATGATGGCTCTTGGTAGATGAAGCATAAGATATATGTTGAGTGCTTAATATATCATAGACGTAGAGTCTGATTGTTTGACATCGGTAGTTGTGGCATATCATTGTGTCAGCTGAGGCAGCAATGATGTTCGGATGATCTTGTTGAAATAGTAAGCATAGATCTAATAAGATTGCTGGATCGATCAGAGACGTGTATATTTTACAATGTTTGATATGTCAAACGAATTCGTATGATCATCAAGTCGTACAAGCGTCAAGTCATATGAACATCAATTAAATTGCATTCTCTAATTTATAAAACCCTAATGTGGCAGATGGACCATCTAAAATGTGAATGATGAAGGATCAACCAATTTGGTAGAGAAAGACCGACTAGGTGGAGGACCGATCAAGTAGAAGACCGTCTAAGTGGAGGACCGTCCAAGTATATGAGCATCCAAAGTGAAGGAACGACTAAGTAGAAGAGCGTCCAAAGTGGAGGACCGTCTAAGTTGGTGGTAGCACAATGGTGTGAAACCAATTAAAGTATTAAGAAATAAGCCTAATTATAATAGAATAGAGAAGTGATAGAGAGGGATCGACCGGGTGGTAGAGATGAACCTACTAGGTGGTAGAGGAGGACCATCCAAGAAGAGGACCGTCTAAGGTGGATGACCATCCAAGAAGAGAAACGTCCAAGAAGATGAACGCCCAAGGAGGAGTTTTGATAAAATAATAAAAGATAAAAATAAAATAAAATAAAAAGAGGGGACCGGCCATGGGATGCTCGTACGTCTGTGTACTTGTCCGTCTATATGGACATATGTCATATGCTCGATAATTCAAATATAAGAACCTTTAGCAAAAACGTTGTAGATTCTTCATGTGATATCCGTTTTCGATGGATAACCCCAATTCGGAACCGAAAAATCGTCAGCTATCTCCTGAATTGGAATGGTTTAGATTTACAGCTTATTTTGGCTGTCAATTGGAGAAAACAGGAACCTTCCAGGAATATTTCAGGCAAAATTCTGACAGTTTTTCAGCTTGTATTCCGTCTTGGGTTTAGGCCATATCTCCTATAACGTTGCTCAGAATTAGATGCCTTTTTAGTATATTGTAGTATACGCATAGGCGGTCATTTTGGTATATAATTCATTTGTTAATTCCTCACCATTTACTCCCAGTTCTTGAAACCGTGCAACATGAGTTCCGAATACAGAACGAGGTACTGAATTATTCAGCATAGATATCATATATTCTTATAGAATATCGAAAGCTCATCCGGATTAGGCTTTATATTATACGTGTATATATATATTTTTCAGATAGGCTACATGATCACAATAGGATGCCCATAACAAAAGTTTTGTATTTTAATTCTCCAACGAAATATAAAATTATAAATTTTATAGTTCTGATACCGACTCAGTGACATATAAAATCCTATTATTTTTACGCTTCTATTGTCGAGAAAAGGCGATTTTATTATTTTATCATTTGTTAAAAATCCACTGTCTATATTAAGTCCCATGCTTACTGTGGTACAATAATGTTCCGCAGTAAGCACTAGATTTTGATTTTACAAAACATAAGCAAAATAATTAATTTGATTTAGTCGGTTCAATTTTACCCGCAACTCTGAAAAATTGAATTTAGTTGATACTTTGCAGTGTCGAGTAATTGTATGAAGTCGAATGACCAATGAGATGGAATTAGCATAGAGAGCTTCGTCCGAAGACGAATGATCAATGATGCATAATTAGCATAGAAAGCTTTGTCTGAAGAGCATGGATTGGTGAGGCACGACTAGGTAGGATTAGCATGGCTGAATGAACAAATTCACTACTGACCAACTCCAGACGACATAACTTTTTTTTATTTTGTATTTGAGCAAGTTTTGTTTTTTCTTCAATTGTATTCTTAGGTACTTGGAACATTCTTCTTCTACCGTAACAACAACGGGAAGGTCTTTGGAACATTAGTTGGTTGTAGAGATTGTTGAGATAATGCTGCCGTCATAACACTGAGATGAGTGTCGAGGCAGTGATACTGTCAGAACACTAAGATGAGTGTCGAGGCAGTAGTGCCATAAAACACTAAGATGATTAGAATCTGAACAATTATATATATATATATATATATATATATATATATATAACAAGTTCAAGGGATTCAGCCGTGGAAGTTTCGTGACTTGAGACAAGTTCAATATTGCTCAATGGGAGCCTTAATGAATATAGAACAATAATAGGTCCATGCAACTCAGCTAAGAGTGATCATGGATGAGTTCAATATTTCATTATTGATAAATAGACTTCTAAGTAATGGAGGTCTGTATAGATATTGTGAATACAACAATAAATTAATATATGAGTCTTAATATTGATGTGTATACGAGTTCAAGATATTCAGATACGGAATTATTGCTCCTGGAACAAGTTCAAGTTGCTCTATACTAGTGGACAATCTATCTAGGAGCTAGATTCAAGTTGTTATATACTAGTAGAAAATATATCTAGGAGCTTTGTTATTCAAGAACAAGGTCAAGGAAGAGAATGGAACATGAGTACGTTCGGGATATTTTGTACAGTCGGAAAACGTCTTGGAGGGGTCGCATCAAGCACCCACGTCATTCTGAGGACAAAGTCGCTCTATACTAATGGATAATCCATCTAGGAGTTGGGTATCCATTCAGGAATAAGAATATGTTCTGGATATAAGTTATATATAGTCAGATAACATTTGATGGGGAACTGCAACCTGCACCAGCGATATTTTGAGGACAATATTGTTTTATATGTGATTTTAATGTCAAGATGATCTTGGAAGTTTTTTTTGCTGGAAAATAAAAAAATAAGTATTTCATACATAAAAACCCTTTAAAATAGGATAAAGTGAGTGATATTTTTCTGTAAATATTTTATAATTTGGATTACAAAATATGTCATGTTAACTTGTATACCGACATACAAATCTATAAGTTCAATAAAATTAAATCTGAATAACTTGTATATCAGTAAATTATTAAAATTAACTCTTGAACTAAAATAAACAAGTTTTTATATTTACGATTAGAGATTAATTTCTCTTCTATTAGAAAGAGCAAATCATCAAATACAAAGAGTTTCAGCTGATAGCTCAAAAAAATTTAATTTCTAATATTAAAAATAATGATTTCAATAAACCTTAACTTGTATACAATTTAGTATCTATATTGGAAATGAGTCTAAATTTGTACACCCCGGGTTATCATGAGTATACTTTTCGGCCCTATCAGTTAGTTGAAATAATTTGAGTGATTTCCAGTTTTCTACCGTTTTTTCTCTTTTTTATTATTAATATTAATTTACATTGTAAATAATAAAATATGATTTTTTTTTTAATCCATCATCCCTTTCCAGGAGTTTCAGCACTCTCAGGTTGTCAGGTCAAGTTGGTCGGACATGAAAAGAGGATTGGTTGACCAAGTGAATGATGACACATGTGTTGTTGAACTTAATGATCTAATTGACTCTGATTAAAATTGATGATTATGTTGAGTCTTCAGGAAGTGTATGAACTTCATTCGAACTTTTTATCAACGATATGGTTCTTCGAATAATCAGTCTTTCAGAGATGGTGGATCTTCTAATGTGTTGGGGGAGAGAAATCTTTTGCCAATAATCAGTCCCCAAGTGTAGCTCACTTGGAATTCACCACTAGAACATATATGATATGATTTGATAGAGATATCATGTTTCTATCCACTTATCCTCTCATATAAAACAAGAGAGATATCATAGTTTTCCTTGTATTGTATTGTTGATTGTTTCTGAAGTGTCGGGGCTGAAGCAAGAATTTGAATGGAAGTTGGAGTCAAAGCAGCGTTGGCGTCAAGTGGCATAGCTATCAAGAATTGTGATATGGACGTCTTCTTTGCACTTCGTAGATGGTTAGACACGAGCGGGTGTTTGAAGGTGCTTCGTGAGAATGCTAGATTTGAAAGATCCTCTCTTCGTGAAAAATAGATATGGGCTGGAGGGAGCTAGGAGAAGGTTGGTGGTAGCCTATCTTATGCTGGTGTTGTTCTAAGGTAAGGCTGGTGTTATTCTAGTTTAGGATGGTGATAGCCTTGGGTAAGGCAAGTGTAGAGAAAAGGAGTGTATAAGGTGGAGAGACTTTGAAGAGATGAGGATCTTTAAATCTCGTCTAGGAAGTCCTGCTTGCACACAGTTCACTACAAAAGGTGTAAAATCTCCATCATATACCCAATTTTGGTGGTTGATCTCAATCTTCGAATAGAAAAGACTCATTTTCCATATACTACAAGAATTTTCGTCTTTGGAGTTGGTTTGGATGATGAGAAACGCTTTCAAAATTGAAACCCTATAATTTGCAAATTGCATGCACTTTATCGCGGTGGCCATATCTCTTAAACGGTAACTTGAAACGCCGAGCCCTTTTGACAAGTTGAAGAGAAGACATAAGCAAACATTTCTCATTAGGGAAGCATCATCCCGTTCTTCAACCAAAAATACGTTTTTTCTTGTCAGTGAGATGAAAGTGTGCAGTATTCCATGTGTAGGAGTTGTAAGAACGCCTTGTAGATAACTTTGGTATCTTTCTGTCCATTTTGGACATGATCAGGTGAAAGGACAAAGCTTCCAATCATATGGGAGTTCTGTTATAGATAATTTATGTTTATGATACTTTGATTCCTTCATCAATCACAACAAATTTCACTGGCTTAGTAGACAGAGAGATGTTGAATGGGTTTGTGACATCCATGAATGAATGATGTTGCATCTTCTTGAGGTGTTGACAGGGGCATTAGGGTTTCATGATTCCTGGGACGTCGTGGTGATCTATCCCCAACAACCATTTTTCGTTGTTAATGGGACTTTCTGGTTGAAAGAGGTGTCTATGTTGAATCTCCAAAAGTGATGAATGAGCTTTCAGTCCCCGAGTGTAGATTATTTGGAATTCACCACTAAAACAGATATGATATGATTTGACATAAATATCATGTTTCTAGTGAATTGAACCTCTTATATAAAACAAGTGAGATAACATTGTCTCCCTGCATTGTTAGTTGTTGCTGATGCACTAGGATGGAGCAAGAATTTGGATGGAGGTTGGAGTTGAAGTCAGCGCTGACGTCGAGGATGTCAATGTAGGACGGAGCGTGAATGACTCTGTACCTCATATGTGGTCACTATGTTGATGAAATGTTTGTTCCCCAAAGTATTTATACGACTTTACTCGTTATCGAAAGCGGAATCCACTTTTACTTCAAGAGGGATGTAACCATATGTATTTGCTGATTTTTCTTCAGGATCCTTGATTGTTGTTATAACAAGGATAACCTCACGCCGTTCTATAGCTTTGAGTGACTTGACAGGGATGATATTGGCAGCATTCTACCTAAGCAGGTTCAGGACATATTCCATTTTCAAAAGATAACCATCTACCATACAAAGCATGATTGAGAGAGGAGAAGCTCACACATGTGTTCCATCATGGATTGAACTGTTTAATTGATAATTTCTCCAGATATGGTGAATCTCCTGATTCAAAATTTTCGTTGAAGATGCGCTTCAACCATTACTTCACTTGTGGAATAATTAACAAATCTGTGAAATCAGCAGTACTTGGGGTCTTCCATTTCCTGTTAGTTGGTGGTTGTATGACGGGAGGTAACCTAATAGCGTCATCTTGTATCCATATTTCCAGTAGCTTGGTCACTTCTTCCATGGGAAGAGGAAAGTCGGACACGTTGGAGCTTCCCTCATTTGTTAATGTTCTTGGCGTTGAACCAGAACCTGTGTTGCTTGGATTTGATTTTCTTTACATGGCACTCGTGCTAGCTACGCGGAAGTTGGAGCTGGTGGCGGAGCCGCATGCTTGGATTGTTGCATCTATATAGCGGTGGATTTCCTCTTGCTCTCTTCAGTGACAGCACCAACTATACCAAAAAATAGCAATTCGTAAGCGTGTGAAAAATACGTCTTGAAAATCAAAGAAGGAAAGTGCATAGACCTATATATGTAATTTTGGTCGATGTCGTCTTTTAGCTTTCGCGAACTCAATATGGTAGGTTCGCGAACTCAAAGGGATTTTGTGTTCGTTAAAATTGGAAATTCATTGAGTTTGCAAAATCACCTAAAATAGGTTCACGAACTCAAATAAAAAAAGTATCCAGAAACTTTTAACTCACATGGGTTCAAGAACTCAAATAGGTTGGTTCCCAACTCATATAAGTTTTGGTACGGACATAATTTATACATATTTATCGCTTGATTTAAATTTGCTAGTGTTTATAATTATACTAATTTTAGCATTTTATTATTTTAATAAGTGGTTCGTATAAAAATCTAAGCTACAAACAAAACATAGCTAATAGTCCTTATTAGTCTTACTCCATCATTTCCTCTTAGTTGTGTGGATGTTGAAGAAAGTGAGAAGTCTGGACAAGGGCGTAAGACTTCTAGCACGGAAAACGAAACAGAACTTTGATTCCTTATTTTTGGAATTGTGATGGCTGGTTTGGTGGGACGTACGGTTTAAAAGAAAGGGCATACTCTTTTTTGACTGGGTCGGACGTTGGCTAGTTGGAATAAGATAGTTGTAGTAACCGACTATAAAAAGGAATGAGATAAAGGAGTAGGTTGTGGCTACCGTACAGGGGGAATGAAAAGTGAGAGATAAAGTATGTCTGACAAGGGCAAAGTGAGGGTACATTGTCTTTCAAGAGAGAAATAAGTACGTCTGGAGTAAGGGGTGGTGCAATTGTTGGTTGACACCAAGATAGGGAAGCAGGTGAGTGATGGTAGAAGTGGTCGGTCTGAGAGGAAGTGAAATAAGATGGGTCCGGTTATATGAGATTCATTTTTTAGATCTTATTATTGGACTATTATGAAGTATGGGCCTATAGGGATTTGTTGGATAAAAAGAAAATATACACTAGTTTATATACGTAGGTCACAAACAGAAGAAGAGAGTTTTTCGCTTGGGAGTTTTCTTCGTGTCTGTTCAGTGAGAGGGAATTTTCTGGGCTTCTGTTTTTCGGGATCTGTGACGGTTGGAGTGCACCGGGAGAGAAGAGAAGACGGAGAAAAGGTTGTTTCCAGACTTTGGCTTAATTTTTTTTCTCCTATTTTCTTAATTATTTTTATGGGTTTTAGGAAATCCATTGTCATGTCTTGCTAAACTCTATAGCTAGGGTTTTGTATTGAATCCACTTTGAGTATTAGTCCAATTAAATTGATATATTTGACAATAGACTATTATGATTTGATTGAATTAATTCTTGATATTGTTTATTTCTACATCTGTTTATCCTTCACTTTCCCCTTTTTCTTCCGTTTCGGCGTTATTTTTTTAGTTTCTTAGCGACAATAGGCGACGGTATTTTTCCTAAATAGTAGACACAAGTGATAAATAAGAGAATAAAGATTTGAGCCATAGAATTTCTGAAACGAAGGGGACTAAACAAGAACAAGAAAGATCCATCGAAGAAGACCCTTCCCCTTCCCTTTGTTCAGAAGAAAATTCGAAGTTAGAAATACTTAAACTTAAAGAAGATAAAGACCTCCTCTATCATAATTTGTTGTAAACTAATATTAATAAAAAAATTAATAAAAAAATGAATAGAAGAATAGATAAGAAGATATTTTTCCGCCCCCTATATTTTTGATCCCCTCTCCTACAAATAAACTTGTAATACAAACTTCATTTGTAATTCCATCAATTACTCGTCTATCAAAAAACTGAGTGAATCCAACCAGTACTCTTATACCGGTATTTAAGGTTGTTGCATAAAAACGATCTATGTAACCACGATTATATGGCCAATTATATATCATAAATATATTTGTTTCATTATTTGATATTTCATGCTTGGGTTAAATATTTTGATGGGGTATGCTTAGAATAGCCAAGTATTATTTGTGAACCTATATTTAGTTTCGTATAATTTTTTCGCTAATGCAATTTGATGGTGTATACTGAGACTTAAAGCTTTGATGGGCCATGCTTAGGGTGTCCCAGTGATATTTGTGACTCTAATACATATAATAGGTTATGTCAATAGAACGAACGATAAATTAATATTCAGGAGTTATGTTTCATTTCAGTAACTGAACAGAAATAGTGGTGGATACTGAAAACCCTGGTTACCGACTCTCCCATTGCATTTATTTTACTAGTCTAGTTTAATTTATTTATTTCCTTTGCTATCTAAAAATCCAAGAAAATATCATCCTTGATTAGTCGATTAAGAATATTGGTTACAGTATTGTCCTCGCTCCCTGTGGGTTCGACCCGTATTTGCCGCTTCTACATTGTAGACGCTGTGCAATTGCGGTTAATCTAAATAGGTTCTTCAGAATCCTATCAAATTTGGAGTTTAGTAACCTCCGGCTCTCTTGGGTTCGCGAACTCACCTTAATAGGTTCATGAGTTCAAAAATGTTTGGAGTTCAGTAACTCGTGGAATTGAGTAGGCCCGTAAACTTAAATGGTCAAAGTTCAAATGAACATACTCATTTAGTTCGTTGTTTGGAGAAAGCTTTCGAGTCAGGACTTGAAATTGAAACATCACAAGATATATGCTATTGGCTTATCTGTGATATGATCCTTAATTGCATATGATAAGTTATTAAAGTCCTCTATTTTGTTATGATAGATAGATAGATAGATAGGTAGATAGATAGATAGATAGATAGATAGATAGATAGATAGATAGATAGATAGATAGATAGATAGATAGATAGATATAGATAGATAGATAGATAGATAGAAATTAAAAAAATATGAAAGGAAAAACCAGTTTTCGTTACTAACCTTGATGAAGTTCTTAAAAATGATATCTTCGTGTGATCTTCAATTCTTCATTCTTCGTGAGTAACTTGGAAAATCCTAAGATTCTACTACCTAATTTGTTCTAAAATGAAGCTCACTTTAGTAGGATAAAACAATAAATAGATTTGGCATCTAAATTTAACAACATACTTGATATATCAAGAATTGTAGGTTCAACGGAGCATTCGCTTGAACACCCCCAAATTAGTCTAAACCATAATTTTCAAAGATGTGCATACTTCAATTATAATCATTGAAACATGATGTTTCATGTGATTTGGGGAAAAAAAATTAGAGTTTGATTACTTACTTGTTTACAAACCCTAAACTCGATGTGATTCAAATCTTCTTTTATCTTCAATTTATTTTTGTCGTTGATATCGTATTCCATTATCTCCACTTTTATCTTCCAGAAAATCCCTAACTAACTAGCAATCGACCATGAAGATATTACAGATCGTGAAAAACCATAATTCCCTCTTATCTTTTTTCTCGGCAACAGAAGGTCTTTCTCTCGATTGTTTAGTTTCTGAATCTCAAACTAATGGAGAAGAAGATAAGACCACATGTGTGGATTGGGGCACGTGTGGGAAGAGTCACGTGTCAGCATATTGGTTTAATAATCGATGGGTAAAAGTGTAATTTGATGAGACGCGAGGCATATCACAGGTCATTCGTCATCATTGAGATCAACCTTCGATCAGATGTTACACATGTCATTTATTAATATATAAAGTTAACAAGGTTAAAATTGGCATCTCTACAACCATGATATCTCTTCAGATGAGATATTGACCAGTCAATTATCAAAAAATTGATTCCTAAATGGGTTAGATGGAGAAACTAACAGAATATGACATTTTTCCAAGTTTGAAAAACGGGATATATGTTTTCAGGGCATTTTTTCAATTTTCCCTTTCACTAATTGACAGAAGGGTATTAAATATTAACATTCCTTAAAAATGATATAGTATAAAATCCTTTTTATTTTTAGGCCTATTCATTTTATTTCAGGCTTACCACTAAAAATTAAAATGGGGTCATTATGAAATAAAATCAAAACCCCCTTATCCACCTATTTTTGTTAATGAATCAAAACATAAAAAAATTGAGAAATGTTGATCTTTTTTAAGAACATTAAACTAGAATCGGTGGATACGATGACACACGTATGTCGATCCTGGTTTGATGTTCTTGATTGACGGAAAACAAGAGAAATCGGCGTATACGGTGCTCATATCAACCGATTTTAAAAAATAGCACTCTAGAATCGGTCTATATTGACATTCATATCGACCGATTGTTAAAAAATAGCACTCTAGAATCTGTCGATATTGACATTCATATCGACCAATTGTTAAAAAAAAAAATTCTAATTTTTTTGCCCAGAATCGGTGGAAAAAGTTCCCCATGTGTGCCAATTCTAAACAACTCAAATTCAAAAGTTTTTCTACAAATTGTTTTGCCCAAAATCAGTGGATAAGGTTCCCCACGTGGGTTTCTTATCATCCGATAATAGTGCCTTGAGACTGTTTTGACTCATAACTTCCATCCATCTTTGCATGTATTACTACAAGACATCCAAAGAAGTAAGACATTAAATGGAACTTATCCAAATCCAGGAATTCTTAGCTCTATCTTGTATATAATGAAAAGACGAGTTCAACGCAAAATAATGGGGTCATTCCGACATCGGACGAAGAAGTTATGAGTCAAAGCTACTTCTTTTCTTGCAGCCACACCTGCTTTGTAACATATACTCCCTCCGTCCTAATTTAGTTGCTATATTTTTGTTTTGCACAAATTTATATTAAAAAATACATAGAGAGCATTTTTGTTTCCACAAATACCCTACACTAGTATTTATTTTCCTAGGTTTTAAATTCCTAGTTTTTAGTTCCTAGATTATTTTAGTTGTAGTAGAGAGAAAACTTAATTTGAGAGTAAAAATACTTAGAGAGAGTGTTTAAGAGTAGTGTTTAGAAATTTGAACCTATGCACTTGCCTAAGTTAGGAACTGATTCCAAGTTAGAGATAAATTAGGGGGAAAAGTAAAAAAATATGAACTATGGCAAGTAAATCAGGATAAAAATAAAATCCTAATATAACAACTAAATTAGGACGGAGGGAGTATCAGCAAAGACATCTCTTACTAAATCATGACGAAATTTAAGTCCGATGTCACTAGCACAGTGATAGACACATTTTTGTATCTTATTTGTCCTCAATTATCTTTATTTTTAATGCTCATTTGGTACTTATTGTGTTATTTTATGTCCTTGTATGTGTTTTTGAGAAATAAACATTTGTGGAAAATCGGTTCAAAATGTTGATCAAGGAACCCCACCTTTTGATTAGGGGCATCCCTCCTTTACTAGTTCAAAAACTGAAAAAGGGCGGGAAAGTTTACTTCGCGTGTGACAACTTTCTGATTCATTTGAAGTCCGATTTTTATAGGATTTCTTTACTTAGATTAGAATATTATCGAGTCATCAAGTTGGAGCAACAGTTAAACACGTCAAAATCAGAGTTATCTTTCCGGAAAAAATGGAGAAAGAAGTTACGGCCGTGAATAAAGGAAGAGATTTATATTCGGATTTTGAGAGGTTTTAACACGTGTTTTAGATGTTTAATCGGCTTAGAGTTGATGAGTTAGTAATCCTTTCGAGTTTTGAGGGTTAAAACTTTATAAATAGAAAGCACATACCGAAATAAAAAAACCATTGGAGTCAGGAAAATTTGCAGAGAAGCTGCTAGTTCGAGGGGGGAACAAAGAGAACACCATCTGCAACTTGATACGCCGTTGCAATTGGCCTGTTTTATTTATTTTTGATTCTTTTCTTCTTCTCAAGCACTTTTGAGACATGTTTCTATCTTTGAGATTGTTTTGATCATGATGAGCAAAACCCCTTCACCGGGACAATGGAGGAAGCCATATTTCATGAATGAATGGTAACTATTTTGATTCTTTATGACTTTTGCACTAATTTTAAATTGATTTATGATTTTTTCTAATTAGTTGTGATTTTGTTTGATGGTGTATGCTGGGACATAAGATCTTTTGATGTGGAATGCTTACGATTTACAATTAATGTTTTAGAAATCTACTTTTGGCAAAGAAACAAAGTCAATAAAAGAGTTATAATTGTTAAGAATCATTGTAGGAATCACTCAAAAGTGATTTCGGTGGAATCCTGAGTCTCAGTTCTTCCCAATATTGTTATAATATTTTACATATTTTCTAGTTTAAATCAGAATTAGGTCTAAAATGAATCTTCACAAGTCTCAGTGATGAACTATTTTTACCACTTTTCTAAAACGACCAAGTTTTTGGCGCCGCTGCCAGGGATTTGTTTTTAGGTTAGAGTTTTAGATTTTCTTTTTTTTAGGTTTAGGTTTAGTTTTAGATTTAGATTTTTATTTTTTTTTGTTCTATTTTCCGTTTTTGGGTATTTGTATATTTGCTACAGGTTTTTGATCAAAAAGAAAGTTGATCCAAAGATTCTGGTGATTAATTAAAGACTTGGAGTCAAAGATAAAGCGAAAAGAACGGAAAATGAAAGACAAGATTTTTTATTTTATTTTATTTTATTTTATTTTTAGGTTTGTACTTTTTTTTATTTTAGAACTTGTATTAGGATTTTTATTTTTGTAATCTTTTAGTTTTTTGAATTTTTTGGAGTTTATTTTTTTTGTGGACTTTGGACTTTGGACATTATTTTTATTGTTTTTAAACCCTACGGAAAGGTAGTATTAAATATAAACTGCACAGGGAAGGACGACAATTACGATATTGTCCCGGCCCCTTGGGTTCGTACACTGATGGTCGGTTGTCAGCCAAGCAAAATTATTTCAAGTTCTTTCACTTCACAATTATAAATAAGAGTATAGTTGTAAGAACAGATTCAATCCACAGGGAGATATGGATTGTTATTTGTACTTAAAAACTTATGTAAACTGGGGGATTTTGTATTTTAAGACTAAAGTAATTATATTAATTAAGCTAGCAAAGAATGAGTAAAGAGATTCAATAGGTTGAGAGTACTGGTTAAGGGTTCATCTTCAATCAAAATACATGCAATTTAACTAATAACTAGAATTTTCACTTAATCATTCATTATCAAGAGCCCTAGAGCATCCCATCGAGAGCATACTCCGATAAATTCCTTATGTCATCACATACCATAACGATGAATATGTAAATACTACTCAAAGAACAACTTAATGCAACATGCTATCAAGTTTAATCCCTCAAGTGATTTAAGTTTAATGAATTAGGCTAATCAATGCAATAGATATACTACGAGTAATCTATTTAACATAGGTCAAGCTTCTACATGCAATCACACAAAGGTTTTGAATACAATTGGTAATCACAATATGCTACTTGTGACAAGGTTCATCAACAATTCCATATCTCAAAACCCTAATATAGCAATAGATATGCGTTCATGGTTATTTAGTAGCGCTCCTAAACAAACACTCACACAATCATGATGTTCAATCGCAACTCCAAGCCCTATCTCCTTGTTCTCCTTGTGTTATAAAGTGTCTTGTATATCCTCTCTAAAGTTTAGGAAGTCTTCTTATATAGTTATCTTGAAGTTAGGTCTTTGGAGCTTCACTGGGACACATATTCCTCAAAAATAGAGTCAAAACGCGTCAAAAGTGTGCCAGGAAGTTGTCAGGTTCGGCTGCTATTGTGTGGACCTTTCCAGCCGAACCTGACAAGTGATTTTCGCTCCAAAGTAGTGTCAGGTTCGACCACTTTTGGATGGGCAATTACCAGCAAAACCTACCTCTGGAAACTCACCTCTGCAACATTGATACACCGTTGCAATTGGCCTGTTTTATTTATTTTTTATTCTTTTCTTCTTCTCAAGACATTTTTAGCCATGTTTCTATCTTTTGAGAGTGTTTTGAGCATGATGAGCTAAACCCCTTCACTGGGATAACGGAGGAAGCCATATTTCATGAATGAATGGTAACTATTTTGATTCTTTATGATTTTTGCACTAACTTTAAATTGATTTATGATTTTTTTCTAATTAGTTGTGATTTTGTTTGATGGTGTATGCTGGGACGTAAGAGATTTTGATGCGCCATGCTTATGATTTACAGTTAATATTTTAGAAATCTACTTTTGGCAAAGAAACGGAGTCAATAAAACAGTTATAATTGTTAAGAATCATTGTAGGAATCACTCAAAAGTGATTTCGGTGGAATCCTGAGTCTCATTTCTTCCCAATATTGTTATAATATTTTACATATTTTCTAGTTTAAATCAGAATTAGGTCTAAAACGAATCTTCACAAGTCTCAGTGATGAACTGTTTTTACCACTTATCTAAAACGACCACACAGTGAAGTGTATGGTCACCATAAATATCCATTTCTTTTTGCAGCTTGAGCAAAGACTATCCTCATCAAAAAAATGGGATACCTAAACGGTAGCAGAGTACAGACCAAAACTGTTTGGTCCTTATACATTGGTTTAGTCCAGCAATAGGTGCTTCCATGCGATAATCTTGCGCATGTTTGATTTTGTTACATTGCCATAAAACTTCGTGCACTCATGTGAAATTTGGTGGGAATATTTTTCTTGACGTCATCGAAGTAGATAACTGCCAAGGAACACATGGGATGAAGAGCAGTGTCGACGATACGGAAGTCATAGGACAAGATACCACATACCTGTAGAAAGTTATGCAATGCATGTTGATAGACTTTACTAGTACCATAGATATTAAAACTTCTCAGTATAGTAGATTATTATTATTATTATTATTATTATTATTATAAAATAACTTTTATTAAAGGGAGAAAGACAGTTACATTGAGTTGGTAGGTAGCTTAGCCACAAGCTGAGCACCTAAACCTTTTTGAATAGGAATGCCTAGTCTAAAGAAAAGAAAATTGCCGATTTTGTAGTTGTAATCGTGACTAGCCACGCAATTCTGCAGCCTTTTCATGAAATCCACCGTATCCTCTCTTAGCTCACCTAGGGTAGTAAAAGCGAACACACCTAAGCCGTATCCATGGTCATTGCATTTGGCCAAATATTTGTTTCGCTTACGGGTAACGGCATTGGAGATAGCCATCCCATGTATAAAAGAAACTTTCTCGCTGCCGGCAAAAGGGGACACCCCTGTGACGTCAAAGCACACATCTCGTCCCTACTCCCAGTTATAAACAAGTATATCCGTAGGCCTCAGTGAGTTTGTATTATCAGCTAAGAAGCCCAACTTAACTTCCTTGCGTCCAGAGACATCGGCTTTAAAACATATGTCAGCAACAACATCCCTAACCAGATCATGCCTGAATTTGAGGCCCACCTCGCTAGCACAATGTTGGGCATGATCACCATAAACATCCATTACCCTACCAAAAGGAACAAGGGTTGTCCGCAACAAAAATTGGTATACCCAGTCTATAACTGAGGATGGCCCTAAACTGGAGAGGCCCAACATCTTGGTGTAGCCCAGCAATGGGGATGGCCTTGAGGTAGGCTTGGGCATGAGCCATTCTGCTGTACTGCCACAGGATGCAGTCTCTTGTAGTCTGTCGAAAGTAACTGGAATATTCTTCTTCACCATATCAAAGTATAACATTGTCAATGCATGCATGGAATGTGGGGCAGTTGCTTTAATACTAAGAGAATAAGGGGCCAAGCCACAATCCTGACAGAAGGTGTTCAGAGCTTGCTGGAATCTCTGGTGAATGTCTGTGTCCCTAAGTGCCTTGAGGATAGAGTGCTGCACCTGAGTTGTTTGTATGCAAGAAGCTAGATAAAAATACATAATGGAGTCCAACATGGTGTACGCTCCCAGACCCCCATCCTTTATAGGTAGAGTAGTTATGCGCATTTGGTATGGGCCAAAGCCAGCTTCATCACCCGTGACCGGATGCCTAAGGAACTGTCTTAGGTGCAGGTCATATTGCTCAGCAGCCCGATACAAAACTGAAGGTAAAGTAGTCCTCAAGGTGAAGTACAAGCGAGATACCCCTGCACAATTTCTAAGGAGAAGTAATTCACTCTAAGGGTCCTGCGGGAGCTTCAGGGACTCCATTAGCTGAAGGGTCTTCTTCACCCTATGCTGAACCAAGTCATCATAGAAGCTAGCATCCAAACAGACAGGACCACCTAATAGCTTCACTCCCTTGGTTGGCCTGCTGATGCTTGTTGGGAAAACACCAATCTGTAGGCTCCTGAGGTCTGTGTTGGGCCAAAATAGCTCTGCCTTGTTAATGTTGAGGTATAAGCCTCTACTGCTGCCCTCATCTTGGACAATGTGTATAGCTTTAGATACCTCCTAGGTGTCACCTACAATAGTCCCATCATCCATATACCAGGCATGCATATCCAAAGTACATTCTGAGGCAATTATGAGTATTAGGGGGTGTAAAGTTATAGCAAAAAGTAAAGGACCCAGTGGGTCCCCCTGTTGGGCACCCTGAGCAGACAAGAGGACATTGTCATTATAATAGAGCTTGGCCGTATTTGCGTAACAGAACTCCACCCACTTAGAGATGCAAGGACATCTGCACCTAACTTCCTCAATTATGGCTGACCTGTCCACCAGGTTAAAGGTATTTTTGAAGTCAATCAAGAGCATACACTTAGTTGAGGAGTTACCTTGCATCTCCAAAATCCTATTAGCTGAATGTAGGATGTCTTCCCCACCATATTGGACTCCCACTCTGAATTGGTAGTCCCTTAAATAGGTGGGCATATCCTTGCTGACCCCAGAGGCTGCAAGTTTGGAGAAGAGCCTTCTCCAAATGGTACCCACTGATATTTCCTGATTCCCCCACCAGTTTTGATAAGAGGGGTCAGAGGTGCACTGGCAATGTATGCACCCAGCACAGCAGGACATCTGCCAGCAAGCCACAAGTTGACAGATGCAAGAAGGTCATCTGCAACTGCAGCAGCAGGGCCATTAAGGGCATCCAGGAGATGTTGTGCTCTTATCCCATCTCTGCCACATGATGTCCCTTTGGGGAACCCTTTGATTGCACTCAAAACAGATGCCTTGTCCACACTAAGTACCTTAGCACTGACAGGGCCTTCAGAAATGCAGGGAAGTGGAGCATCTGGGTGTTTGTGGCTCAACTCAGAGAGAGTAGCTTGGGAGTAAGGAGCAATCCTACTTGAAGCAAGAACCTTAATTGCAGCTGTGTATTGGCCGTAACTCAATTTCTTTCTGCAGGCTGCCAAGTTAGTGCACTTATTACCCTTGTTGGTGTGCTGACTCATTTGGGGTTGTTTAGGCGTCTCTAGAAGGGTGTGCACCAAGCTTAGACACCCATTAACTTCATTGTATTTGAGCAAGGCTTGGTTGATGCTGGCAGTCTGTAACTTCTTCCTGGTCCCTGATCTCTCCTTCATGGAACACTTAGGTGTGAACAGGTTTAAGGTGCAAACTGGCATCAAAAGAAGATGTAACCAGGCTGATAGCTCCAATGAGTTGGATAAAATTCTGTCCAAAGACGCTTTAAGAGCTCTGGAGAACTTAATCCTACACTGAGGGGGTATACTTGCTACAGTAGGAATCTTTTGTTGGTAAACCTTATGGAGCAAGTCCACATCCAATGCATCAGAGGTAACAGAATCCGTAGACACCAAAGGCACAGAGTTGGGGGGGTTGGGTTTAATAATACCATACATGAAGCAGTCTGTTGAAGAACCATTTTAAGGGATGACAATGATGTTTTTGTGTTTCCTACAAAGCCTTTTCCAAGAGTAAATGTGCATGCAATCTGAACACAACCACATCTGCATCTGGAAAATGACTGACTCCCAAGCACTGTACACAGAGATGTCCACTCTGATCCTCTCCCTGCACACCCTCATAGCCTCCATGGATGGCAAATTTTTATCCTACAAATGTCTATAGAACCCTTTTCTACTAATCCTTCTGCCCCCCACCCCATTGGTACATCCATCAATATTTTTGTAGGGGCATTGGGACAGGGGATCAGTCCAGGCCCCCCCCCCCCCCCACCCATCTCACTCTCCACTGAACATGAAGACACAGACGATGCCCTAGTTCTAGGCATTATGCACAGGAGATACAGGAGGGAATTGAAAATTATGTAAATGTAAAAACTAAACAAAGCAACTAGTGGCCTATATGTACGCCCAAAACCCAAATGTGACTGATTTCTACAAGAACCCTAAAAACTACTATAAACCCAATTACACAAATGCGAACATTTGTACTAAGAGAAATTTTAATGGATGAAAAAAGGTATTTACACTTAACCAGAAGGAAGCCTAGCCACAAGCTGGGCTCCCACTCCTTTTTGGATAGCTAACCCTAGTCTGAAGAAAAGAGATTTGATGATTTTGTGGTTGTAATCAAAGCTAGCTATACAGTTCTGCAACCTGTTTACAAAAATTATCGTGTCCTCCCCTAGTTCGCCTAGGGTCGTGAAGGCCAACACACCAAGTCCTTATCCGTGGCCTTGCACTTATCTAGGTATTTGGTGCGTTTCCGGGTAATAGCGTTCGAGATGGCTTGACTGGGTGAAAAAGCGACTCTCTCTCCTCCTGTGAATGGGGACACTCCGGTGACGTCAAAACATACATCCTGTCCGTCCTACCAATTATATACAAGGAAGTCCGTTGGCCGTAGGGAACGCTCATCATCGGACAAGAAGCCCAAAGGCGCCTCCGTCAAACTTTTCAAATCCTAAAAACCCTAATCCAATTTTATCCAAAAAAAAATCTTGGATCTTCCATCTCACTCGATCTACAAGATAAATCTATACAAACCCATACTTCAAATAGCTTTTTCGTTGATCTAAGTGTTTTAATCTTACTTTTATTGAATCAAATTCCTGATTTTTTTACTAGAATCGTGCGATGTTGATATATCGTATCCAACGATTCTGTATGATCTTCATCAACATGAAGAACATGCATCAGAATCGTTGGATATTATACACCCACATCGCACGATTCTAATCCATATTACTCGCTGATAATTATCATATCCAGAATCGTTGGATGAGATCTGCTATATCCAACGATTTTACCTTTTTATTTCATTTTTCCTCATATGGGAATCGTTGGATACGATCTGTTATATCCAACGATTTTACCTTTTCATTTTTTTAATTTTACTGAGATGGGAATCGTTAGATAAGAACCTAATGTATCCAAAAAAAAAAAATATTTTTTTTTAACTTCTCTGAGGTTGGAATTGTTAGATAAGAACAGTTTAATCCAACGATTCTGGAAATTATTCATTCTTACTCGGTTTTTGTACACTTTTATAGTTATAATCGATGGATACATATTATATTAACCATTGATTATGTTGAGTTCATTTTATTTCTCTTTAACCATGTTTATCTTTTTTTCTTCAATTTAATTTTGTAGGCATGGAGAACAATGGCAAGAGTACTAGCTATTATAGTGAAATCCGTGAGTGTGATGTGAATATAAAACCGGAGCCACCTATTGTCCGGAACCTATATAAGTTTGGTTTTCCGTTTAGAAGAGATACAAAGTTGGAGCAAGTCAAGAGGCTTCTTGTAGAGCTCGTTTAGAAGAACTTGACGAGGTCATTAGAATTGCAACACTCAGAACCGAAGCCATTGATAGTGGAGGGAGTTTCAAATGGAAAAGGATGCTAATGAAGCTGCTAAAGATGATGAAGCCGTTGAAGCTTCCAAAGATGATGAAGCCGTTGAAGTTGCTAAGGCTGATTAGTGAAAAGATGCTGAAAATGATTTAGTTTATGATATTTATCTAAAATAATAGTTTATGTTTATTTAGAATGACATGTTATGTTTATATCGTAGCTACTATAAGGTTTAATTAGTCTTTGAAATAAGGTTTTAATTACATCTTATGTGTCACTTTTCATTGCACATGGTCAAACTTAAGCTCAACGGCTAGCTTTTTGAATTTTTTGATAATATAGTCATTCCCCCTTTATGCATATAAATAAGATAAGCCATTCTCCATCATACAATACTTCATTCAAACAAATCCTTCTTCAACATTCACTGCTTCCTTCAAAGTAGAACTCTTTTGCAATGACAAGTACATCATCAACTACCAATTCAACTGAAGAGATACTCAGACGATGCAAACAAACTACTACATCATCATCATCAACTACAAAATCAATAAGGGCTATGGAAGAAGAGATACGCAAAAGAAGTAAACCAATGACTGCTATGGAAAAAGAGGAACTTCAGAAACGAGGTTACGACCAATTCCAACGAAGGGAAAGGTTAAAGTCCGCTATGGATGAGACGGAATGGATTAGGAATTATTACGTCGTCATGGATCTTCCCGAAAAACATCGAGATGAGCGTATATTTTGGAATCTGGTAAAAACAGGACCTTACGTTCCCAAGCAAGACGCAAAGTGGAAGGGTCCACGCCATGATTACACGGCCGCCTATGTCTGTTCAAAGACCAAACATGTTAAGAATTTGTGCATCAAGTACAACGAGTTTCTCTCTAGGCACATAGGGGATAAGTTTGCGTCACAGGATGTATTTACCAAATGGAGTGGAGAGTCGCTTTATCATTTCGAAGTTTCCATGATAGTTGCGTCTAGCACCGAGAAATAAATATCTCCTAATTTTAAATAAATATATAATCTTAAGTTTTTATCCATTAATGAAAAAATGTCTTACTTTAGAAAGCTTAAGAAGAGTGTCGAATAATTCTATTAACATCAATTGTGATTATGACAACCATTGTTCACTTTAGAAAGCTTATATACACCATTGACTCTATTCACTATAATCTTAAATGGGCAATCATGCTTCTTTGACTTCGACTCACTCGTGTAGACCCTCGAGGTCCTCTTCATATACGGTTTGTCCTTTGCTTGGTGACTTTCATGCTTGCCACTTCTCTCGCAAATAATGTCCAAACGATCACGCCTCGAACGACGGCCTAAGACTAATACGCATTTGATCTTCATGCCTTTGTCCATAAACCATTTCCTTGCATCCTCATTCTTTTCCCACACCAAATCAGTGTAGATGTAGGCAGAAGTATCAGGCCTCATCAGAGACACAGGTTCAGGATGGTGGTCGACCGCTTGAACAATATACAATATAAATCGAAAAATTAGGCCAAGGGAATCGGCAGATAGGTAGCAATCTTTCTGAACAATTCTACAGAATCGGCCTTTAGGTCCTCTCATATCCACCGATTCTAACTAGTCGTGATTTTGGGAAAAAAATCCCTAAATGATATAATCGGCACAAGTGAAATGATTTATGTAATGATTCTAGCATTCAGCAAGGCGCAGTTCTTCTAGACTCTTTTTCGACAAGAATCGTTACATGGATCAACACACATCGACCGATTATTTGACCCACCAATTCCCCCAAAAATGAACTAGAATCGGTCGTTGTTCATGACTAAAACCATCGATTCTGGTTCGTAAATTCTTAGAGGAGGTAGAATCGTTGGTTACGGTGTTATCGTAACCGCCAATTCTAGGTTATACGGAGATGAGAAAAAATGTCAAATTTGCAAAAAAAAAAAATCCTTTTGGAGATTATAGACTACAAATATATGTTTGGAGATCCTCATAACGTATACATGACGTTTGGAAGCATTAAGATGTCCGTTTTTCCGGGTTGAATCTTCATTTTCTTGATAAAAATCCTCATATATGCTTTGGTTCACACGTTCTTGTTTATCCAACAAAAACCCAAAATTGGTAAAATGGAAAGCACGATAATCTGATTTGTGATATGTAGATGCACCCACTTCTTCTTCACCACTAGAATAGACGTCAATACAATCAAATTTCATCTTTGCTACCAAAACCCAAAACTCTAGTTTTCCTCAAGTTCTTCTCCTTCTTCTTCAAATTTTCAAAAAAAACTCTACTCTAATTTTTACCATCTAACAGTAACTATAATCTAGTTTTAATCACCAACTAATTTAACTAACATTTAAACTAATTAACACAAATCAAGCATATTAGTTAAGAACCCTATTATTGGGGTTGCAGACCTTGGCTCATAGGGGCTTACAAGTTGACAAAATTGGGTCATCTTGAATCCAACTCAAAAAACCCTTATCTTTGTATTTTACATTATACCTAGACTGCCCCTAGATTAATTAGTGTTAATTTAGTTAATTGGTAAAATTAATTGAGATTAGTAATTAGACTATATTAATGGTTAGACTTAAAGTTAGTATTTAAAAATCAAAATCAAAATCACATTTAACTTATGGTTGGGAAAATATGAACTCTCAGCCATAAATAAGAACTATTGCTGGGTAATGCATACAATCCAGCCGTAAAATGGTGTATACGGTTGGGTTCGTGGATATCGACCCAGCTGTAGGAGGAACTTACTGTCAGGTTTTTTAATAATCCCAGTCTTAAGTTAAACTAGCTCAGTAGTTTACAGTTTGGTTTTGTTCTCGAAACAACCGTGGAGATGAGCTACGGCTGGGTTTTCTGGTATACCCAGCCGTAAGTGACCCAGAATTTGTTTGATTTTTTCCAATGGAGTTGAGATTGAACACTAATACTCATTCATTGACACTAAGAAGGAAGTTTCATAACATTTTTTATTGAAGGGAATGACATTACATTAAGGGAAAACACATAAAGTAGAAACTAATGTTACATGATAAGTTAAAGAGAGAAATACGCGTCCCTTTCCATCAAAACATCATAGAACTCTTGATTCTTTAATTTTTTACCAAAGATATCCTTATCACGGTTCTTCAAAATTTCATAGCATAGTTGAAATGAGCTTACTGAAGTTGTATTTTCTTTACTGTAGATGGTGGGTTAGATCCTCCTTGTTTCCACCATAGTCGATCTAAATTTTCACATCGACTATTAAGTAATTCGAATCTTTCCCTGATGCTTTGGTATGATCTTCCATTTCAATTGTCATATAACGATACACGGAACCAGAAATTATATGAGGGTTGATCTATGTTGATGTTCATCTCCTGATCATGTTGTGTAGTGGTCGTCCATGTGCGAGCTATGGAAACATCTTCTCTAGTTGTGAACCTAGTAGCCATGGGTTTTTTTTTTTTGTATTATGAATAAATGATAAGTATATGTTCAGAAAAGAAACAATTTGAGAGGATAAGTAAATAGGAGGTGTGTTTCTTGAGAAGAGAAGAGAATGTGTTATATTTATAGATGAAAGACCCCAACGGCTGGAAATATTGAAAAATCCAGCGTTGGGTAGTAATTGTACAGTTTTTCCTTAGAAAATGTAGTTTTTTTAGGGAATTTTAGTTGTTTATGGATAGGAAATGGGTATGACGACCTAGTCGTAGACATGCCTCAGGGTCACTTACAGATAGGTTAATGCACAAACCTAATCGTAAAATAAAACTCATGGTTTTTTACGGCTAGGTCAATTTAAAAAGCTATCCATAAACTACAAATGAGGTTTTTACGGTTGGGTTTTCTAATAACCCCAACCGTAAAACTGAAATAAATTCCATTGTGTCAAGTTTTACGTCTAGGTTTGATGGTCGTATTGTAAACTCAGGGTCACGCACGGCCATCTTTGAAGCTTAATCTAGCCGTAAACCTGACAGAATTGAAAGAATGACATATTACGGTTAGGTTTGCTAGACTCGACCTAGCCGTAAGTGACACTGAATTTTTATTTTTTTTAACTAAATTTTATGATGTTTTGCATTGTATTTGGAATCACACAATAAGAAAACCAATTATTATACATTTAAACTAACTAAATTAATATCCATAAATCCATAAATTTAAATATACCTAGATATCCATAAATCCATAAACCCATAAACTAAAGAAAGTACTAAATATCCATATCCGCAATAACATAAGAAAACTATCAACCTCGACCTCTTCCTTTTGCTTTACCACGACCTCCAACTCAACCTTGACCTCTACCTCGACCTTTAGCTTGAGGTTGGTCTTCATTTGAACCTAAACTAGGTAAAGAACCAGTGGGAGTACGAGTAGGTGTTTCATAGCTACCGGATTCAGACTTATCTCTTTTGGAACCCCTTGTCTCTTCGTCATCGTTGTACCATATAGATACGCAGAGTTAGGGTCAGGTATTTTTTCAATATTACCTCACAATCGTCTTTGATCATCAACCCTCAACATTGAACCACCATCAATGCAACGGGTCATTCCTTCACCAACCACTTAGCACGCTCAACCTATTTTGGAATTAAAACTGTCCAAATTTTAAATATTTATACAAAATTTTAAAAACTAATACAATAAGAAATGAAATAGTATATGTACCACCATAAGAAATCTCTCCTTCCAATAACTTGCTCCCTTCGATGAACTTGGATGATCCACAATGTTGTCAAAATATTGTATCGCTTCTGCATCCATATTGAGCATATAAGGATGACCCCATCTGTTAAACCATGTCAATTACTTATCTTATGCTAGTTTTGTGCCACGAAAGCGTTCATACCCACTCATATCAACTTGGTAGGGGGCTTGAATGCGATCGTTCCAATCGTCGACAGACGGGACAGGGTTGTAGACTAATCTAACATTATTAACCAAGAGCCTAGAGTTTCCAATGTCCACTTTAAAGTGTTCATCCTCATCGCGAAGAATTCTCTACATAACTCCAATTTGACATAGAGTTCTATGAGGGTTGTAAGTGACATACCCTGTTAGATCGAAGAGTGGTCTATTGTAGGTCGACGCATCCGTAAATTCATGATCATCATGACCATTTTTATCAAGCCTGCAGTACGGTTCAAACTCCACATCGTTAACAGTCAGAGTGTCCAATTGAACCCTTATCTGAACCATCTTACCCTCTTTGTCCTTCTCCTGATTTCTTGTGAATAGATATATGCTTCATGTTGGAGTAGGGAAATGCCAATTTTGATCCTGCGTTGGTCTCGTCAAGGTAGGAAAATTGTCGTAAACCCATGACTATGCAAAAGGAGATTTTATATTAAACATAAATAAATTTAAAAAGTGATAAATATTACAAATGTAATATAAAAATTACATGGAGAAGGCCAACATTCCCCGCAATTTGTGCTTGGTTCCACCTTGAAGTTTAACCGATACTCTCAAGAAAGAAAGAAAGGGTTGTAGTGCCCTACAAGTACTTTGCTACCTTGTTCAACTCCGGATCAAGACTGAGATGTTGCAAGAGATGTAGATAGCAATCATTCACTCTGTTACCATTAAGATCGAGGAAAATGATGGTGTCAAGTGTATTCAACAAGTAAGTAGTAATTGTATGTCTAACCAGTGAAGCATCCATCTCCCTATCCTTGGAATTCTGGAACTTATCCCTCAGACGAGTCAAATTTATCTTTCTTGACATGGATGGCGCAGCCATTGCATCATCATTATCTTTCTTCATTATGTTGCCGAACTCATGCTGTCCCTTCGTCCTTTCTCCGGCTCCATCCTCAAACTCTTCCTGGGTTTCAGTCTTATCCCATCCAAGACATGCTTCAACCAACTTAAAAAGGTCTTCAAAATAATGAAAGTTTTCAAAACTCGCATGTACAGCTTTTCCATCAACGGACAAGCCTATATTTTAGAGGGCATCGTTGGGAGTGATAGTCATCTCTCTTACCGGAAGATGAAAAGTATTTGTCTCGGGAAAATACCTCTCCATGAAAGAGAAAATTGTAACCACATCGTACTACTTCTGCGCATTGACTATTGTGGGCTGTAATCTCGAAGCTTGTACAAGGATTACCACCGCATCACTCTCATTATCCAATGGACAAAAACTCTCTCTTTGGTGTTTGAGTTTCGGGACCGCTATGGTATGATCCTACATAAACAATGGAAATAAACATTAATAATAATACATAAAGATTTATCTTTAGATTAGATTAGATTATTACCAACGACGAACATACCCTTGCCGCCCATGAATATTGGTAACCAAATAAGACGAAAGATATATCCCTTGGATTACCCCAAGGTTTCCTATTCTGCTTTCCGGACAAAAGATCCATGTTGTTAATCGCTTAAGTTGTTGTAGGAGGAGCTGGCTTCTTTTCTTTCTTTTTTCCTTTCCCTTTAGCATTGGAGGGACCAACCAATGGAACAACACTTGTACTACCCCTATGTTCTTCCACAATCTCAGGTTGTTGTCGTTGTTGAGAAAGAACAAGTGCACGTTCAGTTACCTCTTCTCTTGGTTCACCAATAACCAATACACTTTTCTTCCTTTTGTCCGCACCCAAATTTTTCTTGTGACGGGGGGTTGGAGTCGGGTCAGCTCATGGTGTTACCTCTTGCGTTCTTCTTTTCTTCTTGTCATTCCATGGCCTAATAAAAATTAAAAAGGCATGATCAATACATATAACCAGAAAACATAGCTAAAAAAATAAAAATCCAAAATATTGACACTTCAAAACAGGAAAATCAGAGTGGTTTACAGCTGGGAAATGCTACTTACGGTTGGATCGAAAATGTTTACGTCTGGCTTCTCCAAGCATTGACCTAGCCGTAAACCATAAAAAAAAAATCAACCCAAAACTCAGGGTCAGCTACGGCTAGGAAATGATATTTACGGTTGGCTTTTCCAAGCTAGGACCTAGCCATAAACTAAACAAAAAAATTTAAACCAAACTCAGGGTCACTTACGGCCAGGATTTCCAACTTACGACTGGATTTTCAAAAAAAATCCTAGTCCTTTACTATATTGTTTACGGTTAGGAATCTTTAATTTCCTAACCGTAATAAAACACTTACAGTATTTACGGCTGCGAGTTCATAATTTATCTTACCTTTTTTTTTCGGATATAATTTATGTTAGATTTTCGGTTCCACGATGAATTTGTTATTCAATGTCTTAATAGTTTGAATTTCCCATTAGATCTGATCTGATCTCATCTGAGTATTTGTTTTTGTTTCAGGGATGGAGATGTATTTGGGAGGAGAGAAAATCGACAGCTTAAACAGCTCTGGGTACTTCGTGTATTATTAGGACGATTATATGTTGCACTCATTTTTATTTTGATCGTCCTGGAATTCACTCTGATGTTAGTCCTCTCTCACTCTTTAGTTCATTTCTCTTTCAGTTTGCATTCGTAGATAGCAATTAAGCCCTAAATATTTAGCAGAAAAGATATTTTGATATTATATACTCAGAATCGAGATTCCTATATTTGATCAAATTTTGGAAAAAAATTATCAGCATCAATCACATTTTTTTTGTATTGTGTATTGGGCACAATCTTAAGGATTGGAATTATAGGAGATGATGATGATGATGATGATGATGATGATGATGATGATGATGATCGGAACCTATTTTCTTTTCTTTTTCTAATGACTCAAACACTAGATTAGAAAAACTCACCCAAAAATGTTATGAATACTTAGATAGTAGTACATAACTTACACAGAGTATGTTTAGTATTATAAATGGATATGCCCTATTCCATTTTTTGCAAAATCCAATTATGTTTGGAAAAAATACAAGACTAGATATCCTTTTGTTCAATTGTGTGGTTTCCATTAAGAACAAAAATTCAGTAGAGACAATAGGCTACTAAATTGATATAACGATGAAGCTAAATGCGATGACCTGGGTGTTCACCTTATTAAGTTCCACTAGACCTGTCTGCATATTGAGATAAAACAGTTGATGGATCATATTTTGATTTAGCTAATTGGTATCATGTTAATTTCTTTTCATCTGTTTTTTCTGAGTCTACCTCTTCAAAAAAAAACAGACGATAAAAAATCAAATAAACCCGATGACAAGCTTTGCATTATGCTACGAAAGGATTTTGCTTTCGAGTGTACCCCGAAAATGAAAATTGAATCTTTCACTTGATTTTTGCATGTTTTTATGGGTCTTGATATGATTACTTAACGCAAATTTAAGTCCTTTTCATTTTTAGATTCTAAAATCTAGATTGGTATGGGCATGTTATTTAAGTAAATTGTTGCCGAGAATCAATTTTTAATTCCATTTTTGAATTATAAATTATTAAAATAAATTAACTTATCCTTTACATTCTAGTCATGCATTATAGCTCCCTGCAACTTATATGAGATCAAAAAAAATTGCAGTGCCCATATTTTACGAGATTCAGTTTTATCCATTGAAACTATTCATAAGGCTGACAATGGGAACTCAGAAAATTTAAGTTGCTTTGAAGTTTGTAATCTGCAAATTTATATATCTTTCTTCAACAGTCTTTAGCAAATGATTATGTGTCAATGATTGATTTGGCTTAGTTTTAACTAGATGTTATTGACAACTTAGGTGCATGGTTTAAGCAAAGAACAACTAGCGACCAGAGAAGTAATAATTATTGATATAGCTTCGACATTGAGGGATTATTGGAGCTATGTGGATTTGAGAAAATTCAAGTCATTTAGGGCAAACCATGGTCCACTTTTGGAGGTATGATAGAATTAGTCTACCTTACCATAAATCTTATTTATGCTTTTCTTTGCACTATTTTATCATTTCAAAACCTTCAGTTGCACCAGAGTATGCATTTTGTTGAAATTTTATAAACTTTGTAGGATTCGTGTGAGCCAGTGATAACAACATATAAATTGGTGACAGTAGATGTTCCATACTGGGGTTTTGGGTATCGACTGGAATAAGATCTGCTTTCCGTATGTACCAAATTTTCTTGCACCATAGATCTTCACTTATATATTTTTGCAGAAAATCGAGTGCAGGTATATAGATCTTACATTTCATTTTTTGGGTTATATATATTTTCTTTTTCATTCATATTGGATTATGAACTTAGTTTGGTTGGATCGAGTTTAATCTCAAATTGGAGTCTTTTAGCTGATATAATTTGTCATTAGAAGCTGAAGGCTATATGTGCGGTAAATTTGAGTTGAACTGATAATTTTTCTTTTTTGTTAGGGATACAGTTAACAGTAGTGATAAGGTTGACCCATTTATATGAAATGAAAATTGATATGGTTTTTTAAATCAATTGATTTAAAGTTTACTTAGGCCTATTTCGTTCATCTGTCATGCAATTGCTAATCATTATGTCTATTTATGTTTTTGGGATCAGCTGGAATATTTTTGGGTTAGAGTTGAAAGACAATTTTATTATATTTTCCGGTTAAGAAGAACCACTCTAAATGAGAGGTTTTCAAATTTTCATATGAACTTGCCATTATCAAATAATTAGATTGTTTGTTGGTATTTTGGAACCATTGTCCTTCACGATGAAACATCATTTTACCTTAATCAATTTTATAACCAAATTTTTTTTTTTGTTGTTGATTTTACAGATAAAATTTATGCCAAGAGAAAATGGTGTAAGAAACTCTATGACTTGAAACCGATTAATCCCTCAATCTGAATTGGTTCCACGACGAGCTACTAGATTGAATGGAACCCAAATATCTTCTCTTCAAGGTTTCTCTCTCACACTTGAAATTCTTAACGAGATCTATGTTCAATGATTATCACGAAGCTACGGGGATTTTGTTGCGTGCATTTGTGGTGTTGCTTCACATGTCCAAATGAAAGCCAAGGAATACGATTCTCTTCGTAGTCCTTTTGTTTTCTTTTTCTTGCTTAGTCTTTTGGTTTGTGTTCTTTGTTTCAGCTAATTAACCACTGTGAAAGTTTCTTTATCCATTCATTTTTTTTTGTTTGAAGCATAATTGTACATTCGATATGGTCACTACAAGAAAAACGGATTTAAGCGTCTAAAATCTTAGCAAGAGCTCGAAAAATTAGTCGCTTTAATAGTTTAAGCATCTAAAATTGCAACTGCCAGAAATTTTAGCGGTTATAAACCTGTATCCACTATTATTTAGCAACCAAAAAATGTGTTTAATCGCTAGATCCTTTGTTCAAGTAATTTATAGCAACTTAAAAAGTGATCATGTAGCTATTTACTTTGAGGCACCAACACGTAGCAACAACAAAATAAATTGGTTGCTCAAACCTCCCTCAGCAACTAAGTTTGAGCCACAACCAAATATGTTTAATTGCTAGATCTGTTTTTCAAGTAACTTATAGCAGCTAAAAGTTGATCATGTAGCTATTCACTTTGAGGCACCGACTCGTAGCAACAACAAAATAAATTGGTTGCTCAAACCTCTCTCAGCAACTAAGTTTGAGCCACAACCAAATATGTTTAATTTCTAGATCTGTTTTTCAAGTAACTTATAGCAGCTAAAAGTTGATCATGTATCTATTCACTTTGAGGCACCGACTCGTAGCAACAACAAAATAAATTGGTTGCTCAAACCTCTCCCAGCAACTAAGTTTGAGCCACGACCAAACATGTTTAATTGCTAGATCCGTTTTTCAAGTAATTTATAGCATCTAAAAAAGTGATCATGTAGCTATTCACTTTGAGGCACAGACTCGTAGCAACAGAAAATGAATTGGTTGCTCAAACCTCTCTCAGCAACTAAGTTTAAGCCACCACCACATGTTAAAAAATGAATTACTTGAGGGAGAAAGATAGACCGTGTGATCAAAATCCATCAACGCTTTATATCTAGTTCTATCTAGTCATACGGATTGTGATCCGTGTGACTCATTGGAAAAAAATTGTACCCGTCAATTTTAGTACGATTATAGTTGGTTATAACACCCTTTTTTGATTATTTTTTGATTATTTTTGTTCGAATATTATATATTTTTTAATTAGTAAACTATTCGTATATTTTAATATCGAGGAATATGTATTTATGGAAGAAAAATAAAATTAATATCCTGAGAAAAACTCCAATGAATAGTGATTTCCTAAATCTATATTTATATCCGTTGGATCAGATATTTTTGGCTTTCTATTGGCCAGATAAACAATTTAAGGATCATTGTATGTGTGTGTTTTAGACTTAAAAAACGAAAATAATGTTTGTGTTTAAATTACTCCATTTTTGGTCAAATTGATGGATAATGAATAAAATTTGGTGAGATTGAGGAATATTCAATAAAATTGATGGATAACGAGTGAAATTGAGTGGGAGCGAGTAAGGTCAAATGAAAATAGATGAAATCAAGTAACTGGTGATTGTGTGAATTCGAGTGAAAATAAAGAATACTTAGTGAATTGGAGCGACATCAATGAAAATTTAGTGAATTCGAGTAAGATCGATGAAAAAATGACTGATAATTTTAATTGAGATTTTAGCTTTCGGACACTGTTACATATCCAAATCGAGCCATCAATAACGACATTTACATTAGAATAACATCATTTATATTAGAATAGCGTCATTTACATTAGGGAAGATCACAATATATTATATTATGCTTGGTCATGTACCAAAGAAAAACTCAATTTATATGTGCATATAGAGATACAAATTGACATCAACATAGACAGTTTCATGCAAACCGAAAAGGAAGGCGTCCAGGCTTTTATTCGGCATATACTAATAAGCCAACATTTTTTCATCCCCTTCAAGACGACATCCTAAAAGTCTAACTAGATTCTATGTTGGACTTTTGAGATGACAACAACTTCATTCTTAAACTCCTCTAAACCCTGTATAGAACCCTTAGAAAACCTTTTCACAGCTATTCCCTGTCCATCCAGTAACTTTTCCTAGAAACAGAAAAAAAAAAGTAACGTATGTTTCATTTTTGGTAATGATAGTTATAATACGATTAAAAGTACGAGAATCAGAATCAGAAGTAACTTCCATATAGCTGAGGTGGTCATGGATGACTCGATGCACAGAATGGCAGCTATAACATCAAGCCGAGTGACCTCATTTCTGAACATGAATCTTGCATGTGCTGTAAAAACAAAAAGCGTCAAATCAGGAAAAGCTCGAAATGGTGTACTACGTATACACATGCTTCAGGCAATTTACAATTACCTTGGGCTAGTCGTATTAAACTTTCAAGCATACGCACAGTGGTCCTTGTTGCACGGTCAACTCGAGTGCAATCGATTAAATGTTGTTCTATACATGGGAACTGAAAATGAAATCACTAAATATGAATAACACTGCACCTGCACATATGTAAGCCTATTCACCGAATTCCCAATGATAGGACCAAATAATGCAGTAGATGCAGCTTCCACCACACCATACACATCAGTAAGTAGTAAAGAATCCGGCCATATGTTGACCATGTATAAACCAACCGAGAATTCCCACATCCTTCAAAAAAACAACAAAAACTTAACAATCTCCCATTTGTTCATATTATATCAGCCTATCAGGCACATACTGGTTAATGTAGAGAGTAGAGACCCAAGAGTAAAATTCTGGGTGCCAAAGTTAGCCAAAAGAAAGACGTTCAGTGTGTTAGACTGACGTGATAACCATTGTATGCCTCATGTCATCTCCGATTAGCCGAAATATTTATTTTTGGGTTTGCGTTAATATTCGTCGGATCTAAAACTTTGATATATTGTTTGAATTATATCATTTTTGGATATCATTTGAGATTGACCAAAGTATGTGTGAGATTGATCTAAGTATATATTACTTAATAACTTATATGTGAGATTGACCTAAGTCTATGTTCGCTCCTATATGATGGTTATTCAAGAGAGTCCCTCTTGGCCAAACGACATAACTAATTCTAAATGCAGAAAAGCCT
The DNA here is from genome assembly GCA_023531435.1 of Papaver californicum. Classification (NCBI taxonomy): domain Eukaryota; kingdom Viridiplantae; phylum Streptophyta; class Magnoliopsida; order Ranunculales; family Papaveraceae; genus Papaver; species Papaver californicum. Next base: position 786,111 of record JAJJMC010011034.1, on the reverse strand, counting down.
GCAGTTACACTCGAATGTATCTTATGTTATAAATCACTCTTAGCTTAACTACGCTAAAGAGGCAAGAAGTAAACTTAACTAAAATAAAAATACAAACGATTAAATAAAAAAATTAAAATTTGTAGAATATATGAAATTATACTGTGTTGTTTGCTAAAGAGGATAAACTTATTTTTATGAAGTTAATAACCGTTCATGTTCTTTTGGTGGTTGGACCTGTATATATTGAGAGACGTACGTTTTATTGGGCGTTCTGGTTGTGGCTCGTATATAAAAAAGATGTTAAATTTGGTCCGTCAGATTCGTGATCCGTATGAGCATAAGATGTGAATTTCGAACCGTCAGATTGACGATCCGTATGAGTAGAAGATGAAAAACCTAGGACCATCCGATCAGCGTAAATTTTTAATCTTGAACCGTCAGATGAATCTAACCCTATTTGTTTTACTTATTGACCACGAAGTTCCTGTTATTTACGTTTAGTACCCTTATATATAAACACCCAAACCCTAAGTTATTTCATCACTTCTCATTTCCAACGCCTCCTTCCTAATCTCTCTGCCTCACTCACTGAATCTCTCTTTCTTTCTGCAACCAAGCTACCTGGTTACTTTTAAGGAAAATGAAGTAGAAGAAAGAGATAAAACCCTAACCTCTAAAATCCTAACCCTCTCTTCAAAAAGTTTCTTTCTCGCAAAAACCACCTTCTGTAATTTCTACAATTTCTCTTTGTTTGGATTCGCTCTCAACTTCAGAAGCTGCTGCTAATGGAGATGTTGTTCTTAACCTTTTTGACTGCGTAGAAAGATTTCCCCATAGTTAGGGTTTCAGGAAAACAAATCTCTGTGTTGTTGATTTAATTTTCAGTTTCACAATGAGGAACTAAGGTTTGGACATAACTATTTCTATCTCTCAAACCCTAGATTTTATTTTCATATCAAACGCTATTGATTTTGATTTTGTTTTTGTTTTGTTTTTCATCTTTGTTTCATCTCAAGCTCTACTCGAAATCTCAAAGGCTGTAGCTATTGTGTATTCTGTTGAGGTTTGTTTTTATTGCTTCTGCAATCTTGATTGTTCTGTTTTGGATCTAATGTTTATTTGATATGTGGAATGTTTTATGGTGTTATTGTTTTGAGTGATTTAGGTATTTGACTCTACAGTAAATGCAACCAAGAAGTTTGGGGTTTTGTAGAATCTGATTGCAGGAAAATCATATTCCTAAGGCAGTATACAACTTATTTAAGTTTGATAATTTGGGTACCTATGTGAAAAGGGGAACTTGCATGTATAATACCAATTACAACTTGCAGGTTACGTTTTTTGTTTTGGGGGATTTTGGCAGGTCAAGTTGTATGATAAATCCCTTTTGGTTGCAGACGGAGAGATGGTTGAGGATACAACAGATGATATATTGTCGGAAGCTGGTGAATCTGATGTTGCACTCGTTGTTGTTTTGGATCCTTTCAAGTATGCTCCAATTTCTTTGGTTTTCAGGTTTATGTTAAATGTGAACAACTAAATCATTGAAATGAGTTATGTAGAGTTCTAAATTTTTGAATTTGTTGTATAAATAGTAACAGAATGTGATAGGTGACAAAGCTTATTGTTGAATATGAGTTTGAATTGTTCTTAGGCTTAGAGATTATGTAAAAAATGGAATTGACTATCCTACAATTACGCGTGCATAGTTCAAGTAAACCCTTAACCTCTAGATTCTAGTTTCTTTTCAAGTAAGTCTTGTTCTTTGTTGGACTATTTCACATGCCTCATAACATTGGATCTTCTTTTTAAAACGAATTTCAGAGCTAAAACACATGCAAATCTGGTAGTTCAAGTGCATAAATTGGGAATAGAAGTCTAGATGATACACAATGCGTTGCGCAATTTCAGGCCATAAAGACTCTTTCAGATTGTGTACAGGTAAAGAAGCTTTTCTCGGATATCTTAGCTTAACATAGACCATGGTTTACTTATGTTAAATTTCTTATGCTTGCAGGTTTGGACTGAATGGTGCTAATATAGATCTATGGGCTTCTGTCCAGTTGTGTTCAGTCTTCTATGCTTGACTTCGATCAAGGGTCTCCAGGTTGAGCTAAAACCTATTATCTGTCCAAAGGTCTTATATATCATTTGGTCTTTCTATTAATATATTGCTTCCTGTTCTCCCAGGTGGAGAAAAAGAAATGATTAGATAGTATATTTTTTTCCTTCTATGTAAAAAGTGTAATTTTTTTAAGAAATGTTATAAATTGAATTCTGTGATACAATAAAATTTAATTTTGTTCATAATTTCTTTGATATTAATTTTAATTAAATTTTGGAATTATCTAAATTATAATTTGTTTTTAATGAGCAAAAAAGTTTAATAGTTTAGAAATTTAAACATGCCAATTAAAATCTGAATTCCAAAATAATTTAGAAGCTCAAAAGCTTAATTCCAAAATAATTTAGAAGCTCAAAAGCTTAAGCAATTAACTTGAGTAAAAACTTTGATAGCTCAAAAGCTTAAGAAATCAACTTAAGACAAATCATAATTAGAAATCACTTGTAGCGAGCAAAACCATTTAATCGTTTAAAACTTTAGCCAAACAACTTCAGACTAAGTTGTTCCATGTATCTAGCAACTAGGTAGTTTAATAACTCCTAAGTCACAAGTTGCTTCTAGAGATTAAAAAATTTTGTACCTCAAAAGCTTGAGCAACCAACTTCAGGCCAATCAAAATCAGAAATCACTTTTAACGAGCAAAATCATTTGATCGCTTAAAACTTTAACCAAGGAATTTCAGAAAGAGTTGCTCCATGTATCTATCAACTAAGTAGTTTACTTGCTTTAGAATGATTGGTATATCTGAAGCGATTGATATTTTACTTGCTATATTGGTTGGTCTAGATGTTAAGCGGTCATAATTTTACTTGCTCCATGTTAGTTGGTCTAAATGTTAAGCAATGAGAAAAGTATTCGCTTTAGGTTAGTTGGTTTATTACTAGAGCGATTGCATGGTCGCTCAAGGCTTTGACATACATGGCTTTGGGCAACCAACGGAGCGAGTGCCACTTTTAGTCGCTATAACGGTTATAGTGACTTAAAAGGGGCTTTAAGCGACTTAAAACGAGTAGTCGCTTGAACCCATTTTTTTTTTGTGGGTGTTATGTAGAATTTAGCTGTCATATTATAATGTTTTTAAGGTATTGTCCTTGAACCAAACCATTATATTGGCTACATTAATATGGATAATCCTAACCGGGTGAAAATTATTAGGAGATCAAGTCGGAAAATAAGTGGTGCGATAAGGAGATACTACAATGCTAAAACGCAACATATAAAGAAGCATAGATGTCGGTAATGTCATCCCCATCATCAAAAGATCAAGTCAAAACCTAATGAGAAAACAACAAAAAAAAATTAAATCATATCATTCTACAATGTTTATTTTAAAAAGTTATCATTTACATACATCAGCGTAGCATACCAACCCTTTAAAACGTGTTACTAAATCAATTACATAGAAGGTGTACTATTATCATTTATAGACATTAGCGTAGCATACCAACCTTTAAAAAGAGTTACTACATCAATTAGATAGAAAGTGTCACATAGTACGACACTGCAAAATATGCCGTCCATATTGGTGGTTAAATATAATAATAATCTACTTTTGTAGCACAACAATTTAATTTTTCAAACATAAAAATATTGTTACAGTTGTTCTATATATTCATTATTACGGACTATATTTTATTAACAAATTAAAGTCATCTAGGTTGAGTTACAGGGGATGTCAAATTTTATACCCAACAATGACACTGCCGTGTCACTTATTATATCATCTATGATGTATATATTTATGGAAAATGACAATAACGTGAGAAATCGGATAATTATTCGCCGGTACTTTGGATGATAGTATTTCTAAATTTTTTAAATCTGTGAAAGATATTATAACTAAAAATTATTGAATTTCCAAGAAACTAGATTTATAATATGGTCTGTGCCGTTACGGCATAAGTTAAACCTAGTAATCATCATACATAGGGTGGTGATAAAGGAGAATCAAGCAACAAAACCATTTATATGCTCAAATGTAAGTTTAATTTAACAATTCACACTATTATTGAAAGACATACGCAAGAAACTTAAGAATATGTAAAGCTAAGATGTATTGAAGATGAAATGCCCATTGATAAAAAAAAGTGGTTGTATTTGGTTTTTTTGTTATATATCGGGCTATGGCATCATATAAACCCTACAAAATGAGACAAAAGTGTTATCAACACCAAAGCAGATGAAGTAGTTGTTGCATATCAAGATCATGCCTTCTTATGTTGTTTAGTAATAGATAGAACATTAAGCTTGAACACTTAATTTGGTGGAATTGTAGCATTTCTTGAGCAAGTAGGAAGATGACCTTGCATTTCTTAAAAGGTGTCAATTGCCCTTGAAGTTGTTTGAAGCTCTGACATTGACATGGTCCGTGGTGTGATTACACACCCAGCTCTAAAAGGTGGTCACTTGGTTTCCTTGCAAAATGGGAAAAGGAGTTTATTAGAGAGTTAGCGTATATGCTAGTTCTTAAATATGTACATACAATACAATTAGGATTAGCTTAACAAATAATAATTATATGATCCTTGCAAAATAACTTAAACCAAACAGATAAAAACATTTAACCACAATAGTAATACTCGTGAACCAAAAATATTTAAAAACTCACTTTGTGGTAGCTGGCCAATTAGTCCAAGCTTTTTACCCTTGTTAGTAGATTTTAGAGGTACAAGTTGAAGTTGATCTTATAACTGGAGATCTTAGTGGTGCAGCTGAAGTTGATCTTGGAATTGGAGATCTTGGTGGTGCAAGTAAAGTTGATCATGTAATTGGAGATCTTGACGGTGCAACTGGAGTTGTTGTTGTATTTGGAGATGAGGAACTTGGCGGACTAATATTTGGCTGCAAAAACCAAGGGAACTGTACACTCCCTGAAGCTTTTCTTACTTGTGGTACCACATTTCCTATTATTGTATATAGTTAGTCAAAAATAAAGAAGAAATTTCAAGTAAATGTGAAAGTAAAAATTGAGGATAGTCAGAGTAATATTACTATGTAGTAAAGCTCCAGTTGAATTTCATGTTTTTTTTGCCCTCTTCGCTCTATTTGTATTGGTTTCGACTGTAGGTGGATTAGTGGAAGCTTGTCTTGACTCCGAAGATCCCATTGTAGGAAGCCCTAACTAGTGAAGTATGAGAAATGAATTAAAGCCAGTAATTGAGAAAGGAATTTCTCTCGGTTACAGAAAATGAAAAGAGTAAAGTTAAGTTGTCAACCGACAATAACAGAGACAATATAAAGGAAACACAGACAAAACTAACGTACACCGACGTCTTGTCCAATGGCTAACCTACACTAGGATCAATAATAAACTAGTGTAAAGAAGGTGTAAGAAAAATCAAAAAACTAAGCAGTTATCAAATTAACTGTTATTAACCCCCCTCAAGTTGATGTGTGCTGACACAGGAAGCACCTGCAGCTTATTTCTAAAAAGAGCAAATCTGGAACCAAATAAGCCTTTGGTAAAGATATCAGCGCGCAGCTTGATCAAGTGTTGAAATATAGGAAATCTTCAACTCTTTTGCCTGCACCAATTCCCTGATAAAATGATAATCAATTACAAGATGTTTCATTCTAGAATGAAACACTGGATTAAAGGAATAGGAGATGGCACTAATGTTGTCACAGAGAAGAGATGGTGCAGTGGGTAAGAAAATGTGCAAATCCTGAAAAAGTTCGCAAACCCAAAAAACCTCAGTAGTTGAGTTTGCTAAACTCCTGAATTCAGCTTCAGTGAAGGACCTGGCAACAATAGTTTGTCTTTTACTAGACCAAGAAATTGGACTAGAACCAAAAAAAATACAATAGCCGCATGTACTCCTCCTTGAATCAGGAACACCAACCCAGTCAGCATCACTAAATCCATAAACATCAGTCAAACCCTTGCTAAATAGAATTCCATAGTCAATTGTTCCTTTAATGTACCTTAGAATTCTCTTTGCAGCAATAAGATGTTCAGCGGAAGGAGATTGCATGTACTGACAAACTTGATTAACAATATAGCTTATCTCAGGCCTTGTCCATGTGAGATATGAGAGAGAACCAACTAAGGATCTGTAAGAAGAAGGATCTTGAAGCAAATCACTAGAGGTATATTGCAATTTAGAGTGTGGAACTATTGGAGAAGAACATGGTTTAGCACCAGCCATGTCAAATTTATCCAACAGATCAATGGCATACTTAGTTTGACATATAAGAAGACCATTTTTATTTCTTTTAACTTTAAGACCTAAGAAGTAATGCAAAGACCCCAAATCCTTGATTGGAAAATGACCATGAAGAAGAGTAATTAGTTCACTGCGGTAAGTCGTGGAGTTTCCAATTAGAAGGATAACATCAACATAAACAAGTAGTATGGTAATCCTAGAACCAGATTTTTGAACAAAAAGAAAGGAATCTGCAGTTAATGGCTTAATAACATATGAAAGAATATCTTTGTTGTAGTAAAGACTTCAACCCAAAAACTATAAGAAATTCCAGATTGAATAAGAAAAGTTCTTCCTACATCTACTAAGTGTCTATGTTTAGATTCTGCAACGCCATTCCGCTCAGGGGTGTGAGGATAAGTAACTTCATGCACAATGCCATGTGTGGTAAGAAAAGAAGATAATTCAGTATTAGCAAACTCTCCCTCACCATCAGTTCTTATAGTTTGAATGGAATGTTATAACTGTTTTTCAACTTGAGATGTAAACTGAAAGAAAACTCTCTTAAATTATGACTTATCAAACAAAGGATAAATCCAGCAAAATTTAGAGAAGTCATCAATGATGTAACATAGTATTTATAACTATTTATTGAAATTACAGGACAAGGACCCCACAGATCAAGATGCAAAATCTCCAAGGGATGAGTACTACAATGACTAGAAACAGAAAAAGGTAGCTTATGACTTCTACCTAATTGACAATCATGAAAAAAAATAGGATTTCTTATTACAGAAGGTAATGACAAAGCTCTCCAAATGTGTTGCATAGTTTAAAATGATGGGTGAGCAAGTCTCTTGCTCCAAACATCATTAGAGATAGTAGTTGTGACACCAGAGAGAGCTTTATTAGATTGATTGTGAATGAAGTGTAGTAGATACAATCCATTATGATGAGGTCGTTGTAAAAGAATCTTCCCATTGAATTGGTCCTTCACACAGAAACCAGATGAATCAAATGTTATAGAACAGTGATTATCTGAGGTAAACTTGTATACAGAAAGCAAATTTTGAGAAGATTTTGGGACTAAGAAAATATTGTTGAAATAAAAAATATGTTGAGGAGATGATTTTAAAGAAAAACCAAAGTGAGTAATAGGCATACCTTCACCATTAGTTGCCTGAATTTTCTCAATGCCTTTATAAGTAGAGATAGCTTGTAACTCAGAAGCATCAGGAGTATTATGATTATTAGCTCCAGTATCAGCATACCAAGGGTTCTCTCCCAAAATGTTAGATGAGGCTAACATAGCGTAAGATGTTGAGGAGTGTGCATATTGGGATATGTAAAATTTAATCTGTATTACACTCAAGAGCACCATGTCCATGCTTGCTACAAATTTGACATATAAGAGTAGATGAAGCAGAAGTAGGTGTTACAGCCTGAAAACCAGGTGGTGGTCTTATAGCACCAGAAATTGAATTTGATCCCCAACCATGAAAATTAGATCTTCTACCAAAAGAAAGTGAATTTTGTCTATTACCACCTCTAGTAAAATTAGGTGGAGATCCTCCAAATCTACTACCAGAACCTTTACCAAAGGATCTAAATATGCACATATGAGCAGCAAAGTCCTTATTAGAGGATTTAGTAAGCAAATGATTATTTCTATCAATAAACACAACTTCTTCACTAAGCAGATTGTTATGAAATTCAATACAAGTAATATGAGGATATCTATGACGCATAAAGATTGCAAATAGAATATAATCCGAGTTCAAAGAAGCTAAATTAACAACAACAAGTTCCTTATCTGAAATAACTTCACCTGTAGCAGCTAGTTGATCAGATAAAGATCTGATTTCATGAATAAGAGATCGAATAGATTTATCACCTTGTTTGATTGCTAATATTTTAGTACGCAATTGAATTGAATGATTAGAAAATGATCTTGCACACCTTTCCTCAATGTTGTTCCAAAGATGAAATGAAGTTGTTGATCTTGAGAAATACGCAATCACATAATCAGATATTGTTGAATGAATCCACATGAGAATAGATGCATCTTCATCCATCCAATCAGTGTAAAGAGGATTCTCAACTCCATGAGTTTGATTGCGAGCATTGGTGAATTGAGGAGGACATTCATTAGAACCATCAAGAAAACCTTGAATCTTGACCTTTCTAATTACATGAGACATTAAATTCTTCCAGGTAATATAGTTGTCTTCCTTGAGTTTGAGATGAAAAAAACTAATAAGTTGATTTAGAGGTACATTCGAAATTGACATTGTTATTGGATTATCCATTGTTGAAGATGACAAAATTCTTGAATCATTAAAACAGATTAGAAAAGGAATGTAATGAAAAACTTGAGTAGCGGAAGCAGAAAAGGATCTAGAACCTGGGAGATATAAGGATATCTTTCAGTCTGATGCCATAGTGAAGTATGAGAAATGAATTAAAACCATTAATGGAGACAGGAATTTCTCTCGGTCACAGAAAATGAAAAGAGTAAAGTTAAGTTGTCAACCGACAACAATAGAGACAATATAAAGAAAACATAGACAAGGCTAACGTACGTACACTGACAGCATGTCCAATAACTAACCTACTCTAGGATCAATAATAAACTAGTGTAAAGAAGGTGTAAGAAAAAACTAAAAACTAATCAGTTATCAGATTAATTGTTATTACTCACATCAATCGACCGATGATTATTGTTGTTCATATTTGAAATCACTTGATTTATAACTCTCTTTATACCTCAAACCCTATTTGTTCATGTTTTTTTTTCCTTGCAGACATTTAGAGAGAGGAAGAAGAAAATACGCATATCGTACAAGCTTTCCTGATCTAGGTATAGGCTACGTGTACTCGACCGTAAATCTAAGCCGATCGGGAAGAAAGATTAAATGTGAGCTTAACACGTCTTGTACTTTCTTCTGCCAAATGTCCAATTCGATGGACGGTCTCCACCGCGACATGTGTTAAATGGTTTCTAATCAACGGTTTATATTTTTCACTTTTTAGGATATTTACACGTGTTTACTAAAAATTTAAACCATGTGAAAATGGACGAAAAACTCAAAATACGGGTAAAGTCAATATTATTAGATGAAATAGAGGTAACTCTGAGTTGTCTTTTCCAACTAGGATAAAGTTAAAAAGCCGTTTTTTCTAAATAAATTCTTACTAATAATAACTAATGTTGTTAAAAAAAATTAGAAAATATAAAGAATTTAATAATTATGTTTATATATTTTAGATAATTTTTTTAATAAGATTTCTAATTGTAAAATTTTTATAAATATCTTCTTTTTAAATTGTGAGATATATAAATTCAAATTTTTAACATGAAAAGATAAATAAAAAATATATTAAAAATAATTATTTTTTATATTTTCTTTAAAAATTGTACAAATATTAAAAGGATCATTTTTTACGTGATGGAGAGAATATATTTTAGTATACGTGGATCCTAGATTCACTGTATAACACGGTATTGGCTCCTTAGTAATTTCGGGAAATTTGACGGTCAGTCTTAAAAAACATACTATTAAAATTCTAGGAATTTGCCTAGATCCGACCGTTACCAAATTTGAAATAGATCCGTTGCGTTTAAGATCTGGAATTTTCATCTCTAAAAATCAAATTTCCTCTGCTTTATCTTCTTCAATAGTCTCCCATTCACTGAAGTCTCTCTCTCTATCTCTGCAACTGCGACCAGAAGAAAAACAAAAATTCCTATTATTCAAGAAAATGATGGCAGATCAAGAAAGCAAATCTGTTAATCACCCACTGAATCAAATCGCTGAGAGTCCAACTCATAAACTTCTTCTAAAACAATGGTTCAAGGAAGAAGAACTAATCCTCGGTCGTGTCTCTCTCAAAGAAACTCAAATCGATATCGTTAGGAAAGAGATAACTCAACTCTACTGTTTCTTTTTTCTATTCCATTCAACATCTCTCCTTCTTATCTTCACATCAAATACTAGTACTACTAGCACTATATCATGTCATAGATCTTGGATACCATCTGTATGTTCCCTCCTCTCTTCATTAGTGATAATATGGGCTATCCGATATAGAACTGATGTCGAAACTCATATTGGGAAGCTTTTAGATAGAGAGAAAGAAGATTCAAAGCTTTTATCAAAGTGTGTCCAAGAATTGAAATTCAAAGGAACTGAATTTGATTTGTTGAAAGAAGTTGATGCATTAAGGAGAGCAAAGAGTCTTCGTGTTGAAACTAAAGCCGTATCTAAATGGTCCGCAAGAGATTCCGTTACACTTTTCTTTGTCGTTGTTTCTTGTTTCATTTTGGGTCTTACAAGGATTGTGTTGTGTAATACTTAAAATGGGATTCTGAATTTTGTTTTTTGGGGAAGCTTAAATATTATGCAGAATACTTTGTTCTGCTTGCTGCTTAACGTTTTGTACGGAGGCAAAATTTGATCAATTAATGAATAAGAATTATTTTTATTTTTTAAAGGGGCAATTTTTCGATTGATTGTATTTGATTTTTCTAAGGCTATGTTATACTGTATTACACTTGAATGGATCGATTAGTTTACTTGACCGCTGGTATGTTTACTTATAGTGATCTTACACACGTCTGAATCTGAATGGACCCTTGAATAAACGACCAAGATTAATCATTATAATATAACCCTAAAATCAAACCTCTGCTCATATATTGAGCATAGAGCTGTGAAGGATTAACAGAGATGGAGTCGCTGTGTTTTGAGCATGGAGCTGTGAAGTAATATGGTAGAACTAAATTCGAAACAAGAATAGACGGGAAATATGAAGCTTTGATATTTCTGTGATGGGATTGGAGCTGTTGGTTGAAATAAGAAATGATGGATCTGAATTGGAAGAGAGGACAAGTCAGGGACGAAACGAAGTTGGTTTCGCAATATAAGGAAGAAGAGATGGAGTTGTGGGTCTGTGTTAGAATGTGAGGTGAGAAATGAGTTTTTGTTGTTGACTGAAATCAGGGAGGTCGTTGTTCTGGAAATTGAAGAAATAGAGGATGGGTTCTGTTTATTTTGTGAGTTGTGTTAAAGGGGCAAAGAAGGTTATGGAGTTGTTGAGTGCAGCAAATACTAATGGTGATTTCGTTTGCCATGAGATTCAGTGGGTGTGCTGTTTCGAACAAGGAATTATGGGTTTTGATTATAAGTCAATCAGTTTTCTACGAAATCCAAATCTCACTATATACTTCCAAAAATTAAACAGAAACATAAGGTTGAATTACTAAATGAAATGTTGATTCTTTATAAATTTTATAATCTGCTTATGTTCATCCGTCTTCAAGTTTTTTTCGGGGAAAACCAATCGTTGTTGATCTGGAACTTTCTTCGCCTTGTATCTAATGATTCAACATCTAGGGTTATTGTTTTCCCTGTTGGACTTAATCTGGGATGAAAACTTAACTTAGGGTGAAATTGCACTTTAAAAATGAGATGGGATTTGAAATAAAATTAATTATAATTATAATTATTACAGTAACATAACGTTAAATCAACGGTTTGATTTGACGGTCTTTGACGGATTAAAATATCAATCCTTAGTATATAAAATATTAGGTAATATATTAAATATTTGTTGGATATCAAATATTAAATAGCCCTAAAATCTAATCTAGTTTGATTGGAAATAGGCTAAATTTCTTATCAAGTTTGGAGCGTCTAGATCTTGTGCAGAAACAAGCAAATATGAGCTTGGTTGCTGATACAACACGGAAATGTAAATATCACCCTTAATCACTCTATGTAGCCGAATAACCGCATTATGTATAAGGCTAATGCAAACTCAAACATCTGATATCTACAGGTAACTGGCTCAAATTGTCTATTTTGGTTGTTTCCACGAATTTTTGTGTCTTGGATTGATATCTAATGTGGGAGTATTTTATCTGAGGAAATGAAGATTGATCAGGAGTTTTAGGGTATTGAAAAGATCAGAAATCTTTCGACCCTTTTTATAAAAGAATAGAATTTGGTTAACATTGTTTATGCTAAAATTCCCGTTGACATTAACAACCAATGATTTGATGAAAAAAACAGTGAACATAAAGATTTTAACTTACAATTTGTTACATAGAATCCTCTATTAAACCAATGATTTGAGAAAAATCTTAATATTCCATTCATTTACAGATCTTAAATCTGATCAAATTACAGTTACAAATCCATAATCTTTTAAATCAAAAAAATGAATCATGATAGTGGAATCTATCAATTTAATATTACACCAAGTATACATACCTAATGAACTTCTTCCTTTTACTCTGATTAATCTTCCTTAGTCTTTCTTCACTTCCATTTTCCGACCCCCTCTCTGTTGAATGCTCTCAACTATTTATAGATTATCTAGTGGGTCCCTCTTGTCCCGATACCCTCATTCGTTCTCCTTATTATCTTTGGATTGGGATGATTATACGATTGACAGGTCATGCCTTTTGCTTTTTGGTCCGTTACCGTGCATGGTTAACACGTATTCTTTATTTCTTGAGAATCAGCTTTGTCCTGATCATATGTGTCAGACGTACGATAAAAGTAATTATCGTCTTACTTTCCCGCTCCACATTCATCATTACTCCTACTTTCCCATTCCTCGTTCATTATTATTCTTACTTTACCGCTCCACATTCATCATTACTCGATCAGTGTGATGTTACTTTCCCGGTCTTACGTGTCGATCATGCAGAGATTTACTCAGTCTTTCACATCTGTCCTTTTTCGAACCTTCGATATGGTTTTGATTGTGTGCTTCTCATTCTTCTTAATTTCATTGTCTCCTTCGTTAAGTTTTACACGTGTCGTCCTTCTTTTATTTCCTAACAACTTGCCCCCTTCTTCTTCTTTTTTCAAAAACTTTTAAAGGTCAATCCAAGGTTCTGAAAAAAGTAGAAGAACAATTATTACCTTCTGTTTTATCATTACTTCTTTTCACACGTTACGCGAACTTTTCGCAAGCAGTAACTTCTATTATCACGTTTGTGTCAGTTACCCCTTTTTCGAGGTAATCAAATCTTTGCCTTAATTAATGCATTTTCAAATTGTGACGGTTTCTATTCTTCGCTTTAAATACGATGCGGTCTTTTCCACTCTTTTTTTTACCTCTTAAAGTTGCTGCTCTTTATCTTCCTTGAATTTTTCAAATACTTTCGTTCTCCCAACTGTTCAGGAGCTTTTTGCATCAATCACATTTATTTTACCTTTGATCAAGTAATTGTTTATCTTCTTTCTCCAGGTATGTTGAGGATTTTTTACCTTTAGCATCTTACTTTAATATTTAATCATGATTAGCTTTTAACAGATATGATTGAACTGATTCCTACACATATTGATCCTTTGAAATTTCCTTTTCAGATAAAACGATATGTCTTCCAGAAATCCCAATGCTGCTGGTGATCACCAAGAATCTGGAAGATCTTTAAGAGTTCTTTCTTCTAGGTATGATGTGTCTCGACCTGCTCGTAATCCAGCTCCTGAGGCTTCTATAGCCGCTAATCCGGGCCCCAGAAATAAGCGATCTCAGGCGACTTATAGTTACCGGTCGATGAACATTGAGGCTTTTAAGAGAAGACATGATCTTGAAGATTTTAAAGTCTCGTTCTATGACAGAAATACTGATGTATTAACTTTATGAGCGATGCAAAGCTTTAACTATTCTCCCAATAGTTTACTGATTTCTGTTGGTGCTTTGGAGGCCGGACTTCGTCTCCTTTTATACAAAGAAGAAAATCCTTTTCAATATGAAGTCCTTGCTACTCGTGGTGGTTCTCCTCATGGGCTTACTCGATCCATTACTCAATACAATGGTAATTGGTGGCGTATCCTTGATGAGTGTAGTCTCCGAAGCGAAGGGCGGACTAACCTTATCTGCTACGTTCCAGATTTTACAGAACGTAGCAGTTATACCGTTGAAAATTTTCATACTACATATGGAGATTGTATTACCAAGAAGAATTACGTGAATTGGAGCGTTAGCCCCGTTCGCAAGTGTCTTTCGGGATTTCCCTTATTATATGAAGTCGATGATCCCAAAATCAAATATGTTCCCCATACCAAACTTGATTTTCCCACAAAAGAAAGAATTCGTCAGGATCATGACTATAAGTGGTATCGCACTCCAATTGTAATTGAAGGTCCTTGGATTTATGGTAACATTTCCAAGGATGATATTCAAGGACTTCGTAATCGTTTTCCAAGCTATTGCCCTTGGCGGTTAAATTTTGAGGACTATAAGTTTGATTATAAGGTTCATATTATTCTTTATTTCAATATTGTCCCGAGCTATCATTGACTTTTTTCTTACAGGAAAAATGTTTGTTTTTCAGGTTGAGCCCGATTCTGAGCTTCACACCGATGTTCCTCCTCCTCCTCCTCGCCCGAGTCTTGGTATTCAAATCGTTGAAGGTAGGCAAAGAGTTGAGGAAGAAGTTATTGAAGGTAAGGGAAAACGAAAAATAGTTTTCCCTGAAGAAAAGAAGAAGAAAAATTTGAGAAGACCAATGTACCCTTCCGAAGTAGAAGAAGGGGAAATTAAAGATTACTTAGTTGAGGGGACCAGCAGTTCTGCTCTTATCACTGCTGCGGGACAGGACGTTGAAGGTTCGGTCAGAGCAGAAGTGTCGGGACAGCACGTTATCGTCAATGTTGTTCCTGTTAGCGTGGGAGAACCAATTCTTTCTTCGGAGCAGCCTTCAATAACCCAATCTATTTCTGAAGCTGTTCCAACCACCACTGCTCCTACCGTCATCTATGATTCCTTTTCTCCCCTTTCTTTTAACTTTGACATAGAGCCCATTGCTCCATGTAGTGGTACAATAACAGTTTTTACTGGATTACCTCAAGAAGAAGCAGATGATATTGCTATTGAGGAAGAAAATATGGAAGAAGTGAACGAAGCTGTTATCGTTGAAGAAAAAATTGAAAAAGAAAATGTTGTTGTTGATGTTGTTGTGGAAGAACAAAGAAATGAGATTTCTGAAGAAGCAAATGTTGAGATCATAGCTCCAAGCGCTTCAACTACAGTTGTTCCTAATGTCCCGAGCTCCCTTGGGGATGAAAATGCTCCTGGAGTCATTCATGCATCAAATGCCCCCATAGGGACATTAGTTCAATCTGCCGCTCCTGCTGATGGTAGCAATGATGACATGCCAGATGTTGAACCCTCCATTCAATGGCCCTTCTCTGAAGAGGATGAGGGAATCACTCTTGCAGGCGAAGAAGACGAAGCCTTTCAGTGGTTTGTTTCTAAAGGGTTTCTGAATACTTCCGCTCAGCACGATTCATCGAAATCCGATAGTGCTTCAATGGCTAGGCTGCGGACTTCATTCGGTGGTGCTTCTCTGAATAATACTCGGGACGCTTGGTTCGAAAGCGAGTATTTCGATCAACCGTACCCACTCAGTCTTCCTTCTTCTTTAAATGAAGTTCTGACTGTTGCAGAGGGTCCGTCGTATTCTTTTCCACAGCAAGCTCTTGCACAGCTTAAATATGGTACTGATTGCACATTTGCAGCGTGCAAATTTTATTAGGCTCGGGCCGTAATGATGGAGCTGATGTTCAAGAATGAAGTAACGAAGGCAAAGCGCGGAAATGAAAATTTGCAGCAAGAAATTGAAAATCTCAAGCAGCAAAACAATTATCTTCAACAACAATTTCAACAACAACAAGAACAACAACAACAGCAACAGCAACAACTTCAAAATTTTGAGGATCAAAATCAAAAGCTTCAAGATCAGAATCAAGGTTCGCTCCCCACCTCTTAGTTCGTATCATATTTTGGGTTCGTACCTCTATAGGTTAGATCGTACTTATATTGGGTACGAACCTATAGTTCATTCCAGTATTGGGTACGAGCCTATAGGTCGTACCATTTTTTTTTTTTTTTTTAAGTTTTGCATTTCATTTATGGGATCAGAGGGAGCCTATAGGTCGTCCCTGGATAAAGTTTCGTGACTTGACCCTTTTGTGATAATCTCGTGCCAACCTTCTTTGATAATTCTCCATTTTCTGGAGTGCCACTTCTCGTTTTTCTTCCAAATCATCCAACTTTTTTAACATTAAATCCGTATTTAGATTTTTCTCCCATGCTTCTGTTCTAGTCGTGGGTAGAATGACTTATGTTTGTATGAATGCTTCTGTCCCATATGTGAGAAGGAAGGGTGACTCTCCAGGGATTCTTTTCTTGTGGTGTGATACGCCCATAATGTATTATGCAACTGTTCACACCAACGTTTGTAATATCCATCTAATGTTTTCTTCAGATTTATTGCAATTGTTTTATTTGTGGATTCAGCTTGCCCATTACTTTGGGGATAAAATGGTGTGGATTTGTGTTGCTGAATGTTATATGCTTCAAATAGCATATCAATGGTCTTTCCTTGAAATTGGTGTCCATTATCAGAAACTAAGGTTGCTGGAATCCCAAATCTACAGATGATATTTTCAAATAAAAATGTGAACACATCGGAATCTCTGATCCGAGCTAATGCTTTAGCTTCTACCCACTTAGTGAAATAATCGGTTGCTACTATTAAATATTTCCTCTTTTTGGTTCCTTCAACTAACGGACCAACAATATCTACCCCCCATTTTGCGAATGGCCATGGACTGAGTACAGAATTAAGATCTGTGGCAGGTGCTTTGATTTTCTTTGCGAATCGTTGGCATTCTTCGCACCTTCGTACCATGTTTTCTGAGTCCTTAAACATGGATATCCAATAGTAGCCTTGGGTTTTAGCTTTTAATGCGAGTGAGCGCCTTCCACTGTGGTTTCCTGCATCTCCATAAAGTATTTCTGTGAGTATCCGTATCCCTTCCTTTTGTGATAGGCATCGGAACAATGGCCCGAGGAATGATCTTCGATACAAAATTCTGTCCCGAAGCTGATAATTGTTTGATTTGAGTTGAATTTTTCTTGCTTCTTTAGAATTGGAAGGCAAAAGATTATCTTGGAGATATTGATGAATAGGAATCCTCCAATATGATTCACTTGGTTGATCATCTATTTGTTGAGGCATAGATGGGGCATTTTGTATTGCAGGATCATTAATTTTTTCTGTCACATTTTCTTCTATGTTATGAAGTGCTCTTATCTGAATAAATGGTTCATATATCCTTCCGACTTTTATTGCCGTGATATTGGGGTCATTTACCATGGAGGAAATAAATTCCAATGCATCGGCATGTCGGTTTTTGTCTCGGGATAAATGCCGAAAAGTAATGTTTGGGATTTGATTTGCTAAAATTTGAACTAGGTCTTTATATTGTGCTAGATCTGCATCAAGTGTTTGATATTTTAATTCGACCTGTCGAATTACCAACTGTGAATCACTTGTGAGTCGAACATTGCTGATTCCTAGTTCGATGATGAGTTTTAGAGCATGAACCACAACCTCATATTCTACTATGTTGTTTGTATGTTCTTCAAATTCAAGACGAAATGAATGTGTCATTCGCCCGCCCATTGGTGTAGTAATCACAATGCCAATTCCTGCTCCTTCTTTGTTTCGGGACCCATCAACAAAGACTTCCCACCTTTGAAAGTTTGTTGAGTTCAGAATATCTTGTGGGTCCTCTTCCTCGCATCCTGGTAATCCTTTAATCATAGATAAAAATAAATTATTAATGTGATAAAAAATTTAATAAAAAAGTTTTTAAATAAGTTAATTTTTTTCCCAGCTATCGAACCTTGGATTTCATATTCTTCTTCAATCGGGAAATCTGCAAGGAAGTCATCTAAAACTTGAGATTTTTGTGCGGTTTGCAACTCATAAATGATGTTGAATTGTTCTAGCTGAGCGCGATCCTTCCCACTTTTCCTGTATTTTTCAATACTGATTGTAATGGTGCTTTGCTCGGGACACGAACATAATGTGTGAGAAAATAAGTACGTAACTTTTGAGTGGCAAAGACCAATGATAAGATGAGTTGTTCGATTTTATTGTAATTTCTTTATGCCGAATTAAGGGTTTTGCTGATATAATATATCGGTTTTTCTATTTTCTCATTAGTACGTACCATCACTGCACTGAACGCATCTTCAGTTGCTGTTGTATACAAAGTTAATATCTCTTCAGGTTCTGGCTTCTGTAATGCTGGCAATGGAGCTAGATGCTTTTTTATGTTTTGGAAAGCTTGTTCACATCGATCATTCCATTCAAATTTATTTTTATTTTTGAGTATATCAAAGAAGGGTTTGCACCATTCTGACGACCTGGCAATAAATTTGCTTAAAGAAGCCAAACATCCATTTAATTTCTGTACACTTTTAATACTGTTGGGTGATGGCATATTTGTTATTGCTTGAATCTTTGCTGGATCAACTTCAATTCTATTTTTTGTAACCAAGTAACCTAAGAAACGTCCCGAGGTAACACCAAAAGTACACTTCTCCGGATTAACTTTCATTTTGTATTTTCGTAATGCACCAAAAATTTCAGCGAGGTCTTGTAGATGGTCGATAGATAATCTGCTTTTTACCAACATATCATCCATATAAACTTCTAATATTTGTCCGATCCAAGGTTTAAAAATTGCATCAACTAATCGTTGATATGTTGATCCTGCGTTTCGTAATCCAAATGGCATCCTGGTATAGCAATACAACCCCCGGGGAGTGAAGAACGCTGTGTGTTCTTGATCATCTTCAGCAAGTGCAATCTGGTTGTATCCCGACTGGCCATCCATAAAAGATAATGCCTCATGGCCTTCTACAGCATCTACCAACTGATCAATGTTGGGAAGTGGATAACTAACTTTTGGGCATGCTTTATTTAAGTTGGTGAAGTCTATACAGATTCTTATTCCACCGTTCTTTTTTGGAACGATCACCATATTAGAAATCCACGTTGGATATCGCACTTCTCGAATGAATTCTGCACTTAGAAGCTTTTCTAATTCCTTTTCTACTGGATCGTGATATTCCGGTGCAACCTTTCGTATCCGTTGTCGAAATGGTATAGCATCGGGACGTATTTGTAATTCATGTTGAACAATATTCGGATCTATCCCGGGCATATCCTCCATCTTCCATGCAAATATATCTACAAAATCACGAAGTAACTTGATTAAATTCTGTTCCATGTCTTCTTTCATCAATGTTCCAATTCGCACTTGTTTAGGCCCCTGAAGTTCCAATATTTACGATTTTAGTTTCTTCTACAGAAGTGAAAATTGGCTTGAATTCCCGATAGAAGTTGGAGTTCCCTTTAATTGCTATGAGGGTCCTTCAAACTGCTGACTTGCTGAATTTTCTTGACTTTTACTGCTTTCTCCTAACTCATTTGTTGATTTTTGTTTGGTGTTTCTTTTCAAGTATTGATTTATCTCCTCTTCCTTTGCTTCGATCTTACGGTTTTTCTTCCTCTCACGCTGTTGTTGTTCCTGCTCTTCATGCATTCTTACCTCCGCCATTATACAAAACTTCGCATCATCTTGGTCTCCCTTGATCTCCATTTCTCCTTGCGGTGTTGGAAATCGTAAATATTGATGATAAGTGGAAATTACACCTTTCAACTGGTGTAACCATCGTCTCCCAACTATTGCATTGTACGGAGATGGAGCATCTACTACACTGAATCTTGTTGAGATGTTAATCGGTCCAACTGATACTTGCAAATCTATATCTCCTTCTGGTCTTGAGGCCATTCCATTGAACCCATAAATAACATATCGGGACGGGACTAATTGATCTCTTGCGAGTCCCATTTTACAAAATGTGTCATGAAACAATACATTCAAGGAACTGCCCCCATCCATAAGAATTTTTCTAACGTTCCATCCTGACATTGGCAATGTAAGGACCAAGGGATCATTGTGCATCTCAATTTCTTGATTTACTTCTCGTGCTAAGAAAGTTAAAGGGGATGCCATCCAGTCTTCCCAAGCTTCCGCTATCCTTCCCGATACCTTAAAAATTTCATGATCTCGGATCCTTTTACGCAACTTTTTATTAATTGCAGCGTTCATATCTGTATCTCTTTTTTATGAGAATGATATCATATTAATGGTGTGTTCATTATATGGGATATGCACTGCTTTGCCTTTGTCGGATCTTGCTATTGGTTCGGTCCTTTGAATATATTCTTTCAACTCTCCTGCATCTATCATTCTTTGTACCAGCATAATAAAACTCCTGCAATTATCTGTTGTGTTCCCTTTATAACAGTGGTACTCACAATAATCTTTTGAACGTTGTGTAAACTCAGGTTGATTGCCTTTTGATGATGGCCATTGAAAATTTGGTTTACTTTTTATGATTTCGAATAATTCAGAATATGAGATATTGAGTTTTGTGAACACTATTTCTTGAAATCGCTGCACAAAATTTTTATTATCCCCTTGCCGTGGGCGCTTTGATTCCCTTGGTTCTGATTTGTGAGGGAATTTCTTTTTTTGTTCTGGTGATACTTCAATTGAATTTGTCCTTTTCATGTTTCGTTGATTTCGTGAATTACTTCTCGGACCTTGTTCCTGCACATCTTGCAATCTTGCACATGTTTCTATTATCTCTCTAAGTTGTCCCTCAGTCTTGGGATTGTTACGATGGATTTCAATAAAAAGCTAACATTTACGGTCAGCAATTCCCCATTTGTAATGATTTATCGTTGTACTTGAGTCAACATCTCCAATTGCTTGACAAACCGTATGCCGTCGGGTTGTATAAGACCGGATCGTTTCTTCTGGCCACGATGTGAGGGAATATAATCTGTCTATTCCCGAATCAACGGGCTTATTGTACATGTAAGCTTCAAGAAATTTCCTCACTAATTGTAAATAGCATTCAATGGAACTCTCTGGCAATCTATCATACCATAACAATGCTGAACTTGTTAAACTCGAAGGAAAACATCGCCACATTATTGCTTCATGTCCGTCCCATCGTGATATCACTCGGTTATAATACTTTAAATGTGAGGTCGGGTCCTTTGTACCATCATAACATTCAAATACAGGGATACTGTATTCTCTTGGCAATAGAACACATATCAACCGCTGAGCCAGCGGTGTGCGCCTGGCCTCTTTCAACACCTCTTCTATTTCTTCCCCCTTCTTTATTTTTTAATCATTTTATCTCTTCTTTCATTTGCTCCATCGCTTCCATACATTTTTGGCATTGTGCATGTTGAATTTCTTGATTTTCCCTTTGCCTTCTTGCCCGTGATGATGATCCTACTAACACCATTCTCTGATCTTGATTTTCCCTTTCATTTCTGGGTGCACGCCTTCCAGAAATTGTTTCTTGACTTTGTGATCCGGTTACAGCCTGCCTTTGCTCACGTTGAATTGCATTTTTTAAAGCTCGATTTTCTCTGGTTTATAATTCGATTTTATCATGACTGGCCCTCTGTTCTCTTCTTATTTCATTCATTTCTCTCATCAGATTTTGAAGATAATTTACATCATTTCTTGAATTCTCATGATGTGACGGCTGATTTTGAGATATGGCATTTGGTGTTAATTCATGGATAGGTGAATGATTTCCCACATCACTCTGTTGTTGTTCTGACTCACTCTCAACTTCTCTTTGTCTGTAACTTTGTCTATCGTCACTGTCTTGGTTCCCAGAGCCTGCTTCTTGAGACATTTTTCTGCTGGATTTGTTGATTATTTGCTTTCTTCTCTTGAATTCTAATGAACTTCTTAAAGTTAGCCAAATAATCTCTCAACAGATTATTTAATAAAGAAAGTGACAGAAACTAGTTTTATGATTTTCTAAAAATATGTCTATACTTTTAGTTGAATAATTTGTATTTTTTACGATGAATCTTTTAAATCGCAAAAAATAGAAAATCAAACATTTAAATAAATTCATTTGAACTTAAAAGTTTTTCTTTTCAATGGGATATCATTTCCATTTTTCATATCATATAAAGGTTATTATGCAGAAAAAATCATTTGCTGGGAAAAGTTAAATTAAATCAGAATGTTGCATAAAACTACCAAATTCTTTTTACTAAATTTCTTTTTCTTTGAGATACATAAACAACAGATAAATCCATTTTTCATGAACAAGTAGGATAAATCCTTTAACCCAATCCCTGTTTCTAGTGCCAAATTGTTTATGCCAAAATTCCCGTTGACATTAACAACCAATGATTTGATGAAAAAAACAGTGAACATAAAGATTTTAACTTACAATTTGTTACATAGAATCCTCTTTTAAGCCAATGATTTGAGAAAAATCTTAATATTATCATTTACAGATCATAAATCTGATCAAATTACAGTTATAAATCCATAATCTTTTAAATCAAGAAAATGAATCATGATAGTGGAATCTATCAATTTAATATTACACCAAGTATACATACCTAATGAACTTCTTCCTTTTACTCTGATTAATCTTCCTTAGTCTTTCTTCACTTCCATTTTCCGACCCCCTCTCTGTTGAATGCTCTCAACTATTTATAGATTATCTAGTGGGTCCCTCTTGTTCCGATACCCTCATTCGTTCTCCTTATTATCTTTGGATCGGGATGATTATACGATTGACAGGTCATGCATTTTGCTTTTTGGTCAGTTACCTTGCATGGTTAACACGTATTCTTTATTTCTTGAGAATCAGCTTTGTCACGATCATATGTGTCAGACGTACGATAGAAGTAATTATCGTCTTACTTTCCCGCTCCACATTCATCATTACTCCTACTTTCCCGTTCAATAAGCATTTAATTCTATCTGTTTCGATCAGTGTGATGTTACTTTCCCGGTCTTACGTGTCGATCATGCATAGATTTACTCAGTCTTTCACATCTGTCCTTTTTCGATCCTTCGATATGGTTTTGATGTGTGCTTCTCATTCTTCTTAATTTCATTGTCTCCTTCGTTAATCGTTTTACACGTGTCGTCCTTCTTTTGTTTCCTAATACACATAGTAGTAAAACCATTCGAATGGAAGGCTTTTACGAAGACATTTAACTGCTGCCAATGTCACAGAATATTCTTAAACACAGGATTCATTATACTTGCCTGTCTACAAAAAATAAAAAATAAAAAATAAAAAAAACTTTATCGCATACGATCGAGAAAAGAGTTCGAAAAAAAAATAAAAAAATGGACGTTTTTCAGTCGGCTCCCTACTGCTGTAGTAGTCATTTAGTAATGTTTGTTCTGACAGATTAGAAAATGAAAGAATAACTCGACTGTCAGAATAAAAAATATTAGATAACTGCTACAGCAGCGGGGAGCCGACTAAAAAACGATCATTTTTTTATTTTATTTTTTGAGCTAAAATGTTATTTAGAACAGATATTTTCGTTCCTTGTTAATTAGTGACCCATCCCTTCCACTCCACAAGGACCACAATCGTATATAAAACGACTTGTGAATGTTGGTCTCTGTTAGTCCTACGAAATACCAATTATGTCCACATGAGAAGATACTGCTCTCTCCGTTTTAGCAAAAGTGTTACTATCACATTTTTATTTTAACCTAAAATTAGGCTAAAATGAAAAAAATGATAGTAACACTTTTACTGAAACAGAGGTAGTATAATTTTTGGATTGCGGAAGATTAATGATTTAGATAGTCGTAATCCCATAATGACACATCAAAATAGGTCCCATTAAAATGACACATGATGTTATTCATTATATATCGGTGTTATTCTCAAAGACTAGAAGTGTACTTAAAACTTAAAATAAAAAGGAGATACCATTTCTTTTTTTACACTGTCAGAGCGTCCATAATCATGCGATTAAAAGACTGACTAAAGATCAAAAGTGATATTTAGTTTGAAAATTTGAAGCGCAATGGATCGATAATATTTAGTGGATAATCGCCGAAATCCATTGTAGCTAACTAGAAATAGAAATTTTTCCTGACTAAAACCTGTTTAGTCAAGCGGGGTCGTAGTGTACCGCTTGAGGCTAAGCGGTGTTGTAGTGATTCGCCCAGAGCCAAGCATTGTCCCGGGACAACGCTCAGAAACACGGGCAGTAAGCTAGGAGTACGCCTGATCAAGCGTTATTTTGGGAGTCTGTCTGATGAAACGGGGTACTAGGATCACGCCCACCACCAAGCGTGACGTTAGAAACCGCCCAACTGAGCGGTATCCTAGCATGCCGCCTATCATCAAACGTGTTGCTAGTACTCCGCCTATACTTAAGCGAGGCTCTAAGACGTCGCTCGCTTCTAAGCGAGGCCCTAGGAATCCTCCTGGATGAATTAAGTACACTAACAGTAAGCTAAATGTATCCTTTAAGCATTGTATAAACAAATTAATTATGTGGGCTTAATACATTAACATGTTCTTAACTAAGCTAAGTGTAATGGATTAGTATTGTTATACTTAAGCAAATTAATGGATTAGTATTGTTAAACGGAACAGTGTTAAGCTAATATAATGGATAATAAACATATTGTTATACTTAAGCAAATTAAGTAAGACCCAAATCAAAAAAAAAGTAAGCAAATAAAGTAAGTTAACTAACGAAGTAATGGAGCGGTATTCTAGTGGTCCGCTTGGGTTTTCTAGGCGGGGTGCTAGGACACCGCCCTTTCCATTCTACTCACACGTTTTGTTCGCACAAGTGCAACTCCTCCAGGCGCGTTGCTATCCCTTCGCCCCATCAGGCGTTATTCTGGGATATCGTCCGTCTCTCGGGCGTGGTCCTAGGATACCGTCCAAAACTAGGCGTTATGTTAGGATTCCGCCCACACCGAGCGTTACGCTAGGAGACCGTCTCACGCAAGCGTTATCCTAGGATTTCGCCCATCTCAACAATCGCTACGCTGGGACACCGCCCGACTATACACGGCTGTTCTTGGGCCGGACCAAAGACTAAAAGTTTTAGTCTTTGATCTTTTAGTCTGATCGCATGATTGTGGATGCCCTCAAACAAATTAGGATGTAGACCAGACATTTTGAAAAGAAAAAGGTTTATTCTTCTTCCATCTATGTCTAGATTTCAACTAGAAGAAGATCTTATTGATCATTCATGTCTAGTTTAATGGTTCCTCCAGTCAGTGTTACAATCCCCTCGTGAAGACGCTACACAATTTTATCGTACTTTCAAAGGTAATACTAATTCCGGGCTCAGGTATGATTCATGGATCGGGTTTTGTTTTTATCCGACTAGACATTCGTCTTCTCGACCCGAATAGCTAAATAACAGAAGAACAACTCGGTTGTGTTATTTTTATTGATTATCAATTAAATACCTTGTAATTAGACTATACATAGATAAAATTAATGACTGGAGTATGATTACAATTGAATTGAAGTCGAATTATCTTTCATTGATTCCTTGAATTGGATTTTGAGGGTTGAGAATTGATTTTTTTGTATTTTATTTTATTTTATTTTATTTTTGAATGAGACTAAAATTGATTGATTCTGATCGATGTAATGAAGATTTTGAAAAAGTTTGATCTGGTAATTCGTTTGAATGATTGTATTTGAAGGAAATTTGTGATCAAGTCGATCAATTATGTCAATATTAATCTTAATTTTATGAAATTTGAAAAATAAAAAAATTGATTTCATTTTTTGGGGACATTTATTGTGACGGAAAGAACTACATCTTCTCATCACATAGAAGGCATCCTTAACAGTCGTCCAACTAGATTTACTTATAGTAGACAGAAGCACACAAGTACAACACACATACACACTCAAAATAAAAGAAACATTAGGTGCACAACACGTGAGCCAAAATAGACAGTAATTGTCACTACCCCTTCAAGATCATGAGGAGTAAAGACTCCGAGCTTTTCCTTATGAAATTCAAACCTAGGTGCATGAAGTGCCTTGGTGAAGACATCTTCAACCTGATCGAGCGTGGAGATGTAGAAAACCTTTAGCTGATCCGACTGAACCAATTCCCTTATGAAAAGAAAATCAATAGTTACATGTTTCATCTTGATGTGCTTAACATGATTGCTTGACAAAGAGAAAGAGGAAATATCATCACATTCAATAGAAGGAACAATAGGCAAGAAAATGTGCAAATCCCTTAGTAGGTGACAAACCCAAATTAGTTCAGTGATGTGTGTCGTAGGTGCATAAATTAATTCACTTATCTTCTACTTCACTAATGAATAATATAGCAGTAAATAAGATTTGTTTCGACGAAGAGTGAGGCGTTTTAGTTGTCAAAAGTGTCACAAATGGGGGGTTTTTGTTTAGGTTTTGAGCAAAGTAAATAAGAAAGCAATTAGAAGATTAATTTATAAGCAACAAAGAGAAATATGATCGAGGAATCCTTCTTCGTTACTAAACATTCATCAAAGTAGTATATTCATCTATTCGTTATTAATCACCAGTTATCATCAACCGTAGAATAACAATAAGCTCTGTTATCCCCCAAATTCCTTATGTCACTGGATACAGAAGCGCTCGACTACCAGGTGCTATACGTCTGAGCCACCAAGAATAAACTCTCAAGATGTAACTTAGTCGAATGTTTTAGGTTTTGTGAACTAGGTTAATCCTAGCATCAAATGCATAAGCTCGGTCTGCTTACTAGTGTTGTTTTTACACATGATTGCTCCACAGAATCCCTTTGTAAGATTTCACGTTCTCTACTTGTATAGGAGGTGTTCGACTATTACACGTATCTCACACAACTCTTTACTAACTTTAGATTAATTAACAATAATCTATCAATCAAGCATGAATATTCATATTAATAAAAACAAACAATAATCATGTGATATATTAGAAAATAGATTTATATGTTAAATTGAATCGTGTATTAGAACTTAAAATTCATCCACAATCACTTAGAAGTTGAGCTACTCATGGATGTAATAAAACCCATGTTATACATATGTGAAAATAGAGAATAAATCGTTACGAGAATGGAACCACTCTGAAACCCTAGCTTTTTCTCCTTGTGAATAATTCTCCTCTCCAAGACCAACAAAATAATGTTAAAGATGTATTTTTAATGCCATTAGAGTCTTCTTATATAGTATCCACAAAATATAGGACTTAGAATCCTTCCGGAACTGGCTTTCCTCCTTTTAGAAGTCAAAAACGCATCAAAACAGACCTCATATGCTTGCCATAGTCGACATGGTCGATTTCCATGAACCATGCCGACTTTAGGACCAAAATAGCTCCAATTCTCTGTTCCAAAACTTGCTACAATCACCATGGTCGGTTCCCAATGAACTGTATAGGGATTTAAAATCCAAGTTTTCTGTCCGAAAAAGTGTTATGGTCGGCATAGTTGGGAACAGTGCCGATTGTTATATTGTAGATAATTTTTTCTTGCTTCGGTTGTTTTGTCCATAACTTCTTCGTCCGAACTCGGAATGAACTCATTATTTTTGTGTTCACTTTGTATTCTCATTCTATTAAAGATAATATTACTTATGGATTTAAATGAATTAAATTTGTTCTTTATCCCTTCTTCACTTGTAGAACTCAACTTCCTTGTTCATTTTAGCACTTTGTAACTCCTTTTTGGATGATTCACCTAATATGACATATAAGATTAATAAAAAATAATATGAAAGAATTATAGCTAAAACAAGTATGGATTTGACACTAGAAACATGTAAATTAAGCACTTATCAGTCAGCTACAATCTGAGCTAAACACATGTATTCTTCATTATTTGACTTTGTAAATGTGGGTTGCTTCCTAGAAAACCAGGCAATAATATTAGGGCCAAAAAATAGGAAAAAACCACTAGTAGACCTCATGTTAGACTAATCGCATGCCCAATCAATATCACTAAAACTCTGCAGAGCTAGCAAAAACTTTGTGAACAAAATCTCATAATAAATAGTTCCCTTTATATATCTCAAGATCCTTTTAGCGGCATCCATATGAGTTGTAGTTGGTCTATGTATATGTTGACAGACCTGATTAACTGCAAAACAGATTTCAGGTCTTGTCCAACATAAATATTGCAAGCCACCAACTAAGTACCTAAACCCGGTTGGATTTCAAGATAGTCATCATTATCTGGAAGCAATTTTGTGTTGGTATAAGCAGGAGAATTGCGTGGTTTTTCCCCCACCATATTAGGTTTTCTTAAGCAAGTTTGAATCATACTTAGCTTCAGAAAGAAACAACCTAGATTAATTTCTTTTCACCTCCAAGCCAAGGGAAAAAAAAGCAGAAAACCAATATTTTTCACTGGAAAATGCTTACCTAGTTGAGCAATAAGATATTGAATGAAAACGCATCATTTCATGTGATGATAATATTATCAACATAAATTAGACAGATCACCAGCCATTTACCACTTAAGAACAAAACTGGAAGTATCTACAACAGAAGCAAAAAAGTCCAGAGACAGAAGCGCATCCACTAATTTTTCATACCAGGTCCTTGGGGCTTCCTTGAGTCCATAAATGGACTTGTGCAAACAATACATATAATCTGGATGCACATGATCAAAAAAACCAGTTGGTTGCTACATATAGACTTTCTCCTTGAGATCACCATGTAAAAAGGTATTGTTAATGTTTATCTGAGAAGTGGACCACTTAAAATAAACAACAAATTACAAAACCAATCTAATTGTTGTAAGTTTTGAAACCGGACTAAAAGTTTCTAGAAAAATCAATAACAGGCTGCTATGATGATCATAATTTATGTAGGATATTGATTCTTTTAGTATAGAACCTAAGTAGGCCAACTAACTAGCTTGTTTAATGTTTATCCTTAATCGTTCTTGAATAGCTACAAATTGGAGTACATTTTTGTGAGTATATTTTATGTAACTCTCACGAGACTATAACTCATCCACTAGCGTTACTTAAGGGTTTAAGAGTTATTGAACATGCTAAGTGTAACCGTGATTCCTGCGAAAGTGAGTTAGGTTTTATCTTAGGTTGGGTAGATTGCTCGAGGACTAGCAAAAGCTAAGTGTGGGAAATTTGATTATTGCATAATTTACTATATTTTTGACATCAATTATATGCTAGTATTTTCTATATTTCTTTCATATTTTACATTATATTATTCTTGTTTTCTTTTGATTGTTCCAATTAGGTAGAATCATCCAAAAGAAGTTAAAAGAGTGCATGCTAAAATGGACGTAGAAGTGAATATGAACCAAATACCAAAATGGAATTCGATCAAATTCATAATTATTCAGTTCTTTGTTGTAGAGAATAAGGAGACGAAATTAATGCAAAAAGAATAAGGTCATTCTGAATTCGTATGAGGAAGTTATGGGAAAAAACAGTATTATAGGGATTCTGGGATCGATCCTGGATCGATCCCTCATGAAAAAAGTTGCAAAATTGGTTTTAATGGGAGAAAACTTGGTTTCGAAGTGGTCTCAGCCTTAGTATTTTTTGGGATATTTAATGGGACGTCTAAGACTTCTTAAGACACGTTTTATCAAGGTTTTGAAGAGGAAAAAAGAAGACCGAGAGTGAAAGCTAGGGTTTTGGAATAATTCCATCATCGTATCTATTTCTCTTTGATTATACCATATATCATGGGTTTTACTAAATATATTGGTAGCTAAACTCCCATTTGATTGTGGATGAATTTTAAGTTTTAAACATGATTTGATTTAATATATGAATCTATTTTAAGTTATTTACATGGTTATCATTTGTTTCTACTATTATGAATGTTTATGATTGATTGGTTGATTGTTTTAGGCGGCCAAATAAATCGGTTTCTTGATTGATCTATTTATAGTAAAGATTTAGGATATCAGTAATTGTTGAATAACTCTATACACAAGTAAAAAAGGTGAGACCTTGCAAAGGGATTCTGTGGAGCAATCGCGTGTAGAAACAACACTAGAAAGTGAACCTTGCACTAGAAGTTCAACTACTAGGATTAACATAAATCCAAAAAATATAAAGCATTTGACAAAGTTACACTTAGAGTGCGCTACTTCTAGGTGGTTTAGACGAATATAATATGGTATTCGAGCGCTTTGGTATCTAGTGACTTAAGGAATTTTGAGGATACCAATAGGCTAGTTGTTATCCTATGGTTTATGATAATCTTTGACTAATGAAGAATAGATGAATATATTACTTTGATGATTGTATAGTAACTAAGAAGGATTCCTCGATCATGTTTTTCATACTTGATTACATATTTACTTCTTTATTATTTATTATTTGCTTTATACAACCTATACACAAAACCCACCTTTGGGACATTTGACAACTGAAAGCTCTTTGGCCGTCGTGGGAAAGATCCTTACTACCTCTATATTACTAGTTAGTTAGTGGAAAATGTCTTAAGTAGTTTGTTGCACTTACTACACGCATCACTTTCCAACCAAATGAACTAGATATGAAATAGTAATTCGTAAGTGTGTGGAAAATTCTCCTTGAATAATCAAAGAAGAATGAATGATCCCAAAGAAATAGAGTTAAGGCTTAGCTCATTAATCTTATAGGTCCATGAACTCATGGTTGAATTATAGGAGCAATCGGAAAAAAAAATAAAGCTCATAAGTTTTGTACGTTAGCGAACACAAGCAAATAGGTTCGCAAACTCAAATATAAATAAAGTTACAGAAGAATTCAAACTTGTTAGGTTTGCGAACTCACTGTATTTTGTAAAAATTTACATGATCATTCTAAGTTGTTAGGTTCGCATACTCACATATTAGTTTGCGAACTGAAATACTTAAAAAGTCACTGGAGAAACTTTCTTGTACTAGGTTCACAAACTCGCCATATTAGACGAACTCAAATGACATTTAAACCTTAGGAGATGTTTTCTTCATTAGGTTCGCAAATTCAAATGTAAAAAAGGTCTCAGAGAACATTCTCTTCAATAGGTTCGCAAACTCGAAGTATTAGGTTCGCGAACTCAAGTGACTTATTAACCTTATTATTTGAGTTCTACAAGATATAGGTTTGTGAATTCAAGTGATTGAAAATCATTAGTAGCAAACTACCAAGACAAAACCTTACAAAATCAAGAATGAATTTGCAAGCCTTGAGATTTTTATCAACACTTGTGCTTTTCTCTCAATCTTAGTTTTGAGTTCTAGAAAAGCGACTGCTTGGAAGTCGAAACATCACTAGACTTAGTAAAAAGCTAATCCGTGAAATGATCTTCTTTGATTATGATCATTTACTGAAGTCTTCGACTTTTTTTACGATAGATAGATAGATAGAGATGTGTTAAAAAAAAACATTCTTCGTTACTTACCTCGATAAAATTCTTAAAATTGATATCTTCATGTGATATTCAATTCTTCTTTCGTCGTGAGTAACTCGCAAAATCCTAAGACTCTACTACCTGATTGATAGGTCGAATGCCCCAGACCTAGTCGTAAGTAGTTCTGGAATTTGGTGTGAAGTGTTTAACTTTTCTACGACTAGGTTCCTGGTACTACCTAGTCATAAGTGACTCAGAAACTTGTCTCCAAACTTGTTTCTAAACTCTTACTTCTCCTTTTTATGTCGGAATGAACTCTTATTTTCTTCTTTTGTTGAACTAACTTCACAACTTCAAAAGAACTAAAAAAAAACAAAGATCAAAGCATAATGGCATGAAAACTAACCTGAAAGCAATGATTTAGAGTATCAAAGTAGTGCAAATAATGCACCTATTAGAAAGTTAAGGAGTTTCAATGTGATGGTGCTCATAAGCTAGTTAAAGGACCTTTCAGAAATTTTCCTTGATTCTAATGGTTTTCTGTTAGAGTATCTTGTCTTACCCTTCATCAACATGATGGAGCTACAGAGAGGAAGATTAGGCAAATAAATGAAATCGGTAACACTCTGACTTTTAATACATCTATGCCAAAAAGGTTTTGGTGTTTTTGACTGTTACCTATCTTACGAATATAATTCCTAAAAAGTTACTAAAATATAAATGTCTTTAATGAAATTCTATTTGACAAGAGTCCATATTACAATTTTTAAAAATGTTTGTATGCTTATATTTTCCATACTTGGCATATTGCAAGCAAGATAAGATTATCCCTAAACCAAAGGATACAAATGCCATGATCCTAATTATCATAAGGTTTATACTTCTGTCAACGTTGTCTTTCATGAGGTTGTATTTTCATTTGTTGGTACTTCTAGATCATCTGCTTCAAGATATGCTTCTTTGTCACTTCCTTCATAACCTTCACCAGTCTTATCTGTCGGTGAGATACATGACTCTACATCAATTAAAGATGCTTATTTGGTAATTCCTTCGTCACCTTATCCAATTGCATCTGCAAGTAAGGTACCGTCTTGTGACGGACCGAAATTTTTTTACTTCCAACGGGTCGGGTTATGACCCGCTTGGCCAGCTTCAACTTTCCGATTCGCCATTCGTGAACCGGGCTTTCAAAATTTTTGGACCAATTCGATTTCTTTACCAAGCAAATGTTTATCAAATTATCAATTCGGTTACCAGCTTCGCTAAATATTTTTTCTTTCAAAGCAATTGTTCATCTAAACTGCTTTATAAGCAGACAAGCATAATACTGGCATCGAGGGTCATCGAATTTGTCAAATTGCTCTGTAGTTTTTAACATCTATTTAAGCAAACAGATAATATAAATTACCCCAATGGGTAATAACTATCTCCCAAACGAATACCAAATTTTATATATAATATCTCTTGCCAGCCTATCATGTCACACGGTCTTCCACTCGTGAGTGGGATCCTGACAACGCACGTCGTGCTGCACGGGTGAGGGAGTGATCAGTCCCAGTGCCAAGGGTAGTGGGATACCAGCCACCGTTCCAAACGGTTTTTCTGGCAAACTCACAGAACTAGGTCAATCTCAACAAACCATCTTTCTCAAATGATATGAACTACTCAAAAGAGTTAGTAATCATTTCCAAATCAATAGTATTAATTGTTATCATAAACAACAACCATTCCTCTCAGATGATATGAGTTACCTCGTATGATAATAATCATTGCTTAACTCACGTGCCGAGACAGATGATATGAATTACCTTGAATGGTAATAATCATCTCTTGTCTTACGGGTTGTACAGTTATCAAATGGTATGAATGACCTTGAAGAGGCAACAATCATCTCTATCTCACATTTATATCAGATGATATGTACTGGAAAACAACAATCATCTCTTCACTAGGTAGTATGAACAGCCAGTACTGCAACTACCTCTTACAAATGATATATATACTGTGAAAGTTGCAATCACCTCTGAATAGATGGTATGAACTGTCGCGCAATAACCAACACTTTCATATGATATGAACAACCTTGTGCTGAACCGCAGAGCGGCTACCTACGGACCCTCCTCCGTAGCTCGAAGGGATTAAGCACGACAATAGTTCAACTTTCTTTGTTCAGATAGTGTGAACTACCAACAACGGTAGCAACTATCTCCTGCTAGATAATATGAGCTACCTCGTTTAGATAGCAATCATCTCTTACATTAGATAGTATGAACTTCTTATTGCAACAATAAATATCTCTAACTTATCACAACACTACTCGAATTTACCGGCTAGATATCACATGCATATATACACCATCTCATTCAGAAATGCTACCAAAATGAGTGCATAGTTCCAATATAAGGAGCATTTCTGAATACCCTTGCATTAACTCGGACTCAAAAGAATCTACCTCGAAGTTGCATTGTATATATTGTATCGGAAAAGAAACCATAATTTAAAAATTCATATATACACATCACCATATACATTTACGCCAACACTAGATTCGAAAGAAACGGAAGCTCTCCCAGGTCATACTAATTTAAGACAATCATATGAGTCCCAGCTTATACTAATTTAAGACAATCAGATGAGTCCATAAGAAAGAAAAAACCACATTGGAAATCAACATCATTTACATAACAATAAAATAATTAAAAATTAAATCAACCAAACTGTACCAAAGTACAATACCTTAATTTAGACTTTCACAAGGTGGAGCAGCTTGATTCAATTTATTTTATTCCATTTGATAATGGAAAATTAACTCCATATTGCCTCATATAGATTGAGAGGTTTAAAATCCTGACTTTTTTGAGGGCTACCAAAAACTAATTAGGGACGACTAATAAGACAAAATAAGGTCATTTTGAAGTAATCTCAATACATCCCTTATCTATCTATTTTCTATAATGGTTAATCTACTCTTGCTTAATTAGTGTTAATTTTGATTAATTAGTTGATTAATTTGGTTATTAGAAAATGATTTGAGTTAGTTTTGGAATAGAAATCGAGAGTGTTTTAGATTGATTTTTCGAGTTTTAGTTTTGTACAATCGGTAGGATCGTGATTTATTTTCCTACCGATTGTACAATCGGTAGTTTAATAGAGTACTTAAAATACCGATTATGTAAGTTGCCCCAAATTGAATTTCTCAAAACTTCCAAAATTTTGAACTCTTCACCTTTCACAATCGGTAGGTATTGAAAATTTATATCTACCGATTGTAAACATATAATGAATTAAACTTTAAAATTTTTAACTTTGTAATCGGTAGTTTAAAGATCAATTTTATCTACCGATTATAATGGTTTTGTTGTCCAGGACTTTTATTGCAACAATCGGTAGCTAGTGAACATAAATAACTACCGATTGTGGATAATGGGTAGCACGAGAAATAAATAACTACCGATTGTACGTAATCGGTAGTTTAGAAACATAGTTATCTACCGAATATGTCAATTTTACTTAACATCTAACTTCATAATATTATTTCAACATCCCGAGAAAAACTTGTTCAAATAAACTTACTACATATTGTTCATTAAACATGTTTTAAAAAAACTAAAAACATCTGAATTAAACGAAACAAAACACATCATAGAAGTTCAAATTGATCAATCTCATTGATCTCATGAAATTCTTCCACTCCTTGTTACTCTGGACTTGGTCCTAGTTTCAACCGGCTTCTTCTTCTTCTTCTCGTCCCCCTTAGGATCATCCCGAAGTAGACCTATGTACTCTCCAGCTTCATTGTATTATGGGTTTATGCTTGACAAGTCTTTGTCCCTTAAAATGCACCGAGGATCCAAAACATAGTAAGTTGTTTCGGAATCGGTTGACGAATTGATTTCAATGGTTTTGGACTCCTCTATCACCATCTTTTCCTTTCCATTCTTTGGTTGTTTAGGTAAAGATTTTGGAGCCATTTTCAATGGAGTACTTAAGGGTAAAAGGAGTAGAAGAATCGGTAGAGGAAAACAAATGAAAAAAGTTGATGTCTTAGTTGAGAATAGGTTGAGCCACTAATTTCTTCGAAGTTGGAGAGTTAAAATGTATTGGAGGTGCATAAATGAGAAGAGGTCACCCTCCTTATATAGATTATAGTCTTAATGGCTCTTTTTTTCAAAAAAAAAAAAAAAAACCGTTGAGGCCTGATGTAACAAGAGTGTACAGAAAATATGTAAACTAAGTTCGAACTAATATAAAGAATCGGAAGTTTTGGGTACACCATAATCTATCGATTCTCCCAATCGGTAGTTAAATAATAATTAAACTACCGATTATAATAAGTAGCCCCAAATTGGAAATCGAGATTTTTTAAAAAAATTTAACATTTTGTACAAACACAATCGGTAGTTTAAAAAATTCTTAAACTACCGATTATGATAAGTAGCCCCAAATTGGAAATCGAGATTTTAAAAAATTCAACATTTTGTACAAACACAATCGGTAGTTTAAAAAATTCTTAAAATACTGATTATGATAAGTAGCCCCAAATTGGAAATCGAGATTTTTTAAAAAATTTCAGCATTTGTACAAACACAATCGGTAGTTTAAGAAATTATTAAACTACCGATTATAATAAGTAGCCCCAAATTGGAAATCGCGATTTTTTAAAATATTTCAACATTTTGTACAAACACAATCGGTAGTTAAAAAATTCTTAAACTACCGTTTATAATAAGTAGCCCCAAATTGGAAATCGAGATTTTTTCAAAAATTTCAACATTTTGTACAAACACAATCGGTAGTTTAAAAAATTCTTAAACTACCGATTATGATAAGTAGCCCCAAATTGGAAATCGAGATTTTTTTCAAAAATTTCAACAATTTGTACAATCATAATTGGTAGTTTAAAAAATTATTAAACTACCGATTATGATAAGTAGCCCCAAATTGGAAATCGAGATTTTTTCAAAAATTTCAAAAATTTGTACAATCACAATCGGTAGTTTAAAAAATTCACCGATTATGATAAGTAGTCCCAAATTAGAAATTGAAATTTTTGGAAAACTCCTGGATACTCGCAATCGATAGGTTTAAATTTGTACAAACTACCAACTATGATTAGTAGCCCCAAATTGGAAATCGAAATTTTTTGAAAAACTCCTGGACACTCTCAATCGGTAGTTAAAATTTTGTACAAACGACCGATTGTCGCTGAATGTGCATAATCGGTAGTTTAAGTAATTCTTAAACTACCGATTACTGATTAATTTACTCAATCGGTAGTTGTTTCAAACCCGCTAACTACCGATTGTACATGTAAAATTTATAGAACATAACTTGTTAAAACTAAATCGATGGCAAACCAAATCATAACTCAAAAAAAGTACATATAATCATCTCAAATCGAAAACCTTCAAACCAGAAATGTTAAACACTAAAATAATATCCTTCAATTTAACGATTACAACCTAATTCCTAACTTTTTTGGTTTTAGGAAGAGGAGAACGAGTAATAGAGGCTTCAGGTTCATCGGCTTGAGAAGCAGGAACATTGGCTCGAGGAGCAGCACTCGTTGAACCGCGAAAACGTTTAGTCTTCTTAGTAGTTACATTCCTCGTCGTCGTCGTGATCGTATATGTATCTCCGAACTGGGAGCATAATCTTTGTTATCAAGGTTGAGGAGGAGGTCTTTATCTCCCCCATTGAGGCACGAACCTACCTTATTCGACAGAAATGCAATCCTCTTCTTCTGTTTTTAGGCAATAACAATCAAACGATTATTATCTATAATATTGACCCGTAAAACTAAAATCAAAAGGAAATAACATTACGTACCAGCCTTGCTAAGGCCGACGGGTTTTCTTTGAAGATGGACCTATACTCGTGCACCCTGGTGCTCTTTCCTTTGTCTTCACGGATCACTTTAAGATGAGAATGCTCCCGGTACCATACCATATAGGATGAGGTTACCTCATCACCTCGGTTTACAGGTCTCCCCTCGTTGATCATTTAATGCATTCTGCTGTTCCAATCCTCAACAGATGGGTTGGGCGTGTAAACAACTTGGATCGTGTCTTTACCACAAACACTATTTGGAACGTCCAACTTGAACTTGCCGTGGATGTGAGGCCTAGGTTCTACTTGGACATAACTCATTTGACGTAGGACCTTAGAGGCATTGTAGATTACATATCCTGTTGGATTCCACAAGGGTCCAAAGTACATGGATAACTCAGGCCTTCGCGCTATAGTACCATCAGCTAGCTCTTCCCTGTAGGGATCAAAACATACATCTGGGGCCTCCATGGAGTCTAGGTTCCTCCTCAAAGCAATCAACTCCTGCTCCTTGAACCTTGAATGGTTGCCCGAAAAGATGTATTTTTGGCCTCGGGTTGTGCCTCTCTCCCAATCCGGCTTCTGTCTTGCCAACTCCATGGAGGGAAAATGATCGTAGATCCAAGCCTAATGAACACATCAAACCAAGTATGAGAAAATTGAAAGAGAAAAAGAAGAAATAATAAATAGCAATCAAACTATCAGTGGAGTTACTAAAATACCTGCAATAAGCTCACGTTCTCGGCTATTTGGCTAGTCTCCTCCCGGGATGCCTGTCTCATCTCTTCCATCAAAAACGCAAGACATGTCGTGCCCCACGAATAGTCTTGAACTTTCTGGATGGGATCCAAAAGTTGTAGCAGGTTGGCGTCAACCCGGTTGCCACTAGCATTTGGGAAAATTACACATCCCAAAACGCACAGAAGATATGCAGTTACTGCAGCTTAGACATGGTCATCGATGAACTCTAGGTTGGCCTTCTCTTTATCCAAGGTGCCTCTGAACCTTTCAATCTGATGAACCATACTAAATTGCCTGGTTTTGTATTTAGCGCACCGGTCAAACTCTTGGTTGGAGGTTTATTGGTCCCAACCAAAGCACTTCTCGGTAAAAACATAAAGTTGGTCCCATCTTAACGACTTCACATAGTCAAACTTGACCGCCTCTCCATGATCCGTCAGACCTAGAATCTGCACCACATCATCGGATGTGATGGTCATCTCTCCCCACGGCATGTGGAAAGTATCGGTCTCCGGATAATACCTCTCCATGAATGTCGATATTGACACCCGGTCGTGCTTTAACATGGAGTTTGCGGCGGCCGTAGATAGCCCCGAGTTCTCTATAATTTTCTGGAACCGAACACACTCACCTTCCAACGGCCAGTCGTTCATCTTGTATAGTGCAGCCGTAGGTTTCAGTAGACGGACCGCATTAGAATGGTCCTAATATACACGACGAATTAAAAACAATTAGAATAAAATTTAACACTTATACGAATAAGAAGACAATATGTTAAGAATGGTGTTTAATAATTATTACCTCGGTAGAATAGATTTCCTTGGCCCAAGAATCCTTATAGCCAAACAATAGACGTCCTCCGTCTCTTGGGAGCCCCGGGATTTGACCTTCTCGTAGACCCTTAATCTTCAGAGAGTCGGGGACCTTGTGCCCTCGTCTCTTCCTTGGTTGTTTCTTTGTACCACTTTCTTCTTCTTCTTCTGTAGCATTTGGTCCACCTCCTTCGAAGTGTTGAGCTTGAGGAGCACTTGGTCCTCCTTCTTCGTTTTGGCTAGCGCTCCTTTGTCGTCTAGCACTAGAGGTAACCTTCTTACCACCTCCATGACGAGGTCCCGATAGAATTGTATCGTGGGCTTGCTTTGATCGCCTTTCCCTTTTTTGATACAAGATAAAGAAAAATTATTTCAATACATAAAACGGTAGACAAAGTAAGTTGAACTCAACATATTATTAACAATCAGTAGTCAAAAAAATAACTTAACTACCGATTGTGTATAATCGGTACTACAAAAAACAACTTAACTACTGATTTTTCACAATCGGTAGCTCGCGCTCTACATTAACTACCGATTGTGCATAAAAAAATGGGAACACAAAAGTCTATGGACACACACAATCGGTAGTTATATAAAAAATTTAACTATCGATTATCACTAAATTTGGATCCAGTAGAATAATCGGTAGTTTAGGTGTAAAAATAACTACCGATTGTGATCGATGTTTTCGAGGATCACTAACTAGCACAATCGGAGGTTTAACACTAAACGAAACTACCGATTATCACTACTTTTGCATCCAGTAGAATAATCGGTAGTTTATGTCTAAATCTAACTACCGATTGTGATGGGTGTTTTTGAGGTTCACTGAACACTCACAATCGGTAGTTTAAGCCTATACAAAACTACCGATTATTATGAAATTTTTATACAGAAGTGCAATCGGTAGTTTTAACCTAAAGATAACTACCGATTGTGCATGATCTTCATGAGCAGTGAAGAACACTGCCACAATCGGTAGTTTAATACAACCACGAAACTACCGATTGTGTTACTTCACCTAAAACCCTTGGTATTCTACTCATTAATTCAAGCGATTTAAGCAATATAAACACAAATTATGGTAAACCCCTAACCTTATTGGAGCTATCAACTGCTGGAGAGGCAGATTTTCGTATTCGGACTCCGTGTCTACTTCATCCTCATCGCGTTCATCGCTTTCATCGCTTTGTTCTTGAACAATTTCTCGATCTCTTCCTAATTCGTTAAAATACGACCAATCTGTATTAGAAGGTTGACGACTTGTTTGCTTTTGTCGAGACATCTTTAGATTGTAGTAAGTACGATTAATTGGTTTACGATTATACGATGAATTGGTTTACGATTAATCGGTTGAAGATGATAAAAAAAATGGTGAAAAATCGATAGTTTGAAGAGTAATCGGTAGTTTTAAAATTGAGAGGAGAAAAAAAGAATCGGAAGTTTGAACGATGAAAGTGTGAAATAGATTTAGGTTTAGATTTTACAAATGAAAGGTATTTTGGTAATAATTAGATTAATGAAAGGTTTAATGGTAATTTTACATATCCCTAGGTTACCTCTTAGCTTCTCCCATTGGATGGTTTTAAAAAATAACCGCTAAATAATTTTTGTTAGCCCTCAAATTTGCCAGGTTTAAAATACATATACAACTTAAACCCAAAGTTAACAACACAAACAAAGCCACCAAATTTTCATGTTTAGGAGACATGTGAAAATGTCCTCGGCAAATCGGAAAGGTTTGGTGATCCAAATCATTTCATCGACTGTACCGACACCTTTTAATACAAAAAGTGAAAATGCATAAAACTTGATTTACCCCAATATATATCGTATGAAATAGCCGGTTATGCGATAAAATCTTCTCTTAAGCTAAAATATACAGAACACAAACCCATGGAATTCTAAATCATATAAATCATCCTAAACCATTTAAGAGACCATCAGGATTACATCCATTATTACCTACGGTTGAGATAATTAAATACGATCTCAGAACTTAAAAGAAAAGACACCCTTCTTCTATCACAAAGGAATGACATGCCATTAACGGTTTAACACCACCAGCATCTACGTACCAGCATCGATAGTTTAATACCGAGAATCTATTAATAGTTCCAAACTTGATATCTTGGAAAACAAAGTCAACTAACTCAAGGACAAATTGAACTGATGCTAACCATCTATACCGACAAATGCTCTTAACAATTAACCATCGTTAAGGTATATAAGACCCCAAACTAAGCTCTACCAAAAATAATAAAACCCCAACCTACTGATAAAGAAAGCATCACTTCCACAATGTGTATTGTACTCCACACTATAATGAAAAAAATATTTTAAGCACACAATGAAACAAGCCAATGATGTACAGTAAATTGAATTTCAAGTTAGTTGGGATTTCCACTTGGGCCACTTGTAAATTTACCTAAAATGCCTATTATCAGTACCAGGATGGCACAAATGCCATCAACAAAAAATTATAGATTGACATCAAGGTTAAGGTAGAGAATTCATTTACGAATCACCTGTATACCCATCATTTCCTATCAGAATTCAAGCACAAAAGATAGATAATCAAAACAAAATTAATGAATCAACTAAATGAGTATTTTGTTCCTAATTACCTACTTGTTGTTGTCTAATGACATTCCACGTTGCACAATTGGAATTCTATGATAAAGTATTTAGGTAGTTTCTCTGAGAAAATTAATGAACACTAACTATTTGCCTAGTTAAATTGGTTTAGACTGTTAATCAAACAGTTTGAGTGCAACCCTTTTTAACACATACACTAGCTCAGTATATATATATAAAGTGGAAAAGTAAATTAATAATGAAATCAAAAACCTGTTTTCATCTGCATTATCCATTTATGAATTATTCATTGAGCCATTTAAAACAACTATCCAAATTACTAGTTTAAATAAAAACCATAACAACAGTTACTACTTTTCATATCCCAAAATATTTCTTCTAAAAAAAAATAATCATCTTTAAATATATATTTCACAAAAGGGAAAAGCAACTTACTCACTAATTACAAGATTTCTGCAACCATTGTTCATATTGAACAACAAACTCCAATTCCAAACATACACAGGTTCTCACTACCACCAACTAGTTTCAGCAGGACATGCAACGAGACAATTCAAATAGAGACACTAGTATCCGGCCTCAATTTATGCATGCAAAAATAATTTATCAAAACCCTAAAATAAATTCCAAAATCCAAGAACATGATGGAAATATTTTTCTACCATGTTTACAAAATCCAAAACCTCTGCAACCATTATCAATCTTTAAATTTCCTAGGAAGAGTCAAAAATCTTTTCTGTGAAGGAGATAAAGGATCAAGAAAAGAGGAAGAAGAAGATAGATTTTTCTCCAAAGCAATACCTTTGATATACAAATTCTTAACCGAAGACATAGGGTGGGTTGTGTTCAATTTTGCCTTTAGAAACCCAAAATTTCTTACTTGTTTAATTGAGATGGTTTTGGAGAACTGTGGAACATCGAATGGGGAAAAAGAATATTTCGGTTCAACAGATAAGGAAGAGGATGATAGATAAAGAAGAATTCTCCTCTCCTCCCCAAATCTAACAATATGTTAACCTAGTTTTCTTCGTTTTGTTGAATGTGACACATGTTTGGCTGCATGCTTAGCTATTTAAGCACCCACGAATTTGAACTAGGCAGGCATTTCAATTTAGGGACTAAAATTTCTTGAAGAGAAATCTACAAGTGTTGAAGACATTGAGTTTTAGAGTTTTAGGTACAAGTGTAAAATTTGACTATGTAAAAGTGCAGAGTTTCATACTTCTTCTCATGTTATTATCCCTAGTCTAGCTACAGGATCAAAATTTTGTATCGTTAAGAAAAATTTTATAGGTCCAGACTATGTAGCTTACTCTCATACTAAATATCCTATTCAACTTGCTTTTAGTGCAATAACTACATCAAATTCCTTTAAAGAGGCTTTCTAAGGATCCTAGATGGGTGGTCTCTATGCAAAATGAA
This sequence comes from Papaver californicum, assembly GCA_023531435.1. NCBI lineage: Eukaryota > Viridiplantae > Streptophyta > Magnoliopsida > Ranunculales > Papaveraceae > Papaver > Papaver californicum. The sequence continues at coordinate 743,377 of JAJJMC010011034.1, read as the reverse complement.
TATGATGTTTTACATGACAACAATACTTGGGAATTTTTACATTTTGAGCCCGGTAAGAATACTTTAGGTTGTAAATGGGTTTATGAGACCAAAATCAAATCTGATGGCTCTTTAGAAAGGTTTATATCAAGACTTGTGGCTAAGGGATTCCATCAATTGGTTGGAATTTATTTTAAAAAGAATTTTAGTTATGCAGTTAATGATATTATAATAAGGTGTGTCTTAACCGTTGTATTAAGTAAACATTGCCAATGAGACAGTTAAATGTTTCAAATGTGTTTCCACATAGGAATCTAAATGAAGCTGTCTACATGGAGTAACCACCTGGTTTTGTGTCATAAGAATTTCCTTCTCATATTTGTAAATTACAAAAATATCCATGTAGTCTTAAACATCCCCGAAGGGCCTGGTATGAAAAGCTTAGTGGTTTCTTGGTTCAATATGGCTTTTCAAGGTCTGAAGTGGATCATCCAATGTTTCTTTTTAGACAAGGTTCTTCCCAAATGATACTACTTGTCTATGTAAATGATATCATCTTGGTTGGGACTTCAGATGATTTGATAGTTTCTCTTATTGCTTCCATAAATAATACTTTTGTAATGATGGATCTTGGTGTTCTTAATTGGTTTTTTAGAATTGAAGCATTGATGAAATCTAGTACCAACACTCTATTTCTTACTCAATAAATTTTCTTTGGAGTTATACCAACTGTAAGATTTGATTTTATAGATAGGTAATTGCAGGATCGTGACTTCATGATAATCACACAATAATATGCAAGTAGAGTTTATGAGAAATACCTTATAGCGCTAATATGTAGTCTGTCATCGATCAACTTGTAATAGCAATAAAACCTTGTGGAGGTCATGTTTGTCTCTCTTGACCTTAGCCGTAATGAGTAGCAATTCATTGAACAAAATATTGATCGGTATTGTGTTCCTTTTATAGGTAGAGAGGGGACCAGATTCCTAGGGTTTTAGTATTAGTCTTTAGATCTCGACCGTCAATCAAGGAAGAGATCAAATAGGAAATAACCATTTATAAAAACCTAATAAGTTTAGCAATATATAGATTAACCCAAAGTTATCACATGGTCCCAATGGGATAATTCGCTTGACATGCTGGAATCCAAACCTTGTAGAACTCCAGTTGCTAAGGGGAAAGAACTTATTTGTATAATGGTATTTTATTAAAAGATCTAGCTTTCTGGAAGTGGACAAATAGAGGGGGACCAAATGTTGACCAATGCCTTCCACCAAAACAAAAAATGACTCGGCAGAAAGTGAAGACACTAAATGTGGACCAATAAAGAGGAGCCAAATGCGGACCACGTTTGATGGCATTGGAAAGAACCCACCCCTTTAAATCTGGTGGTGGAGAGCATTGGTCTACATTTAGTCCGGCACTATTGGTCCGCCTCTAGGAAGGTTTCAAGACAACATTCACTAGTTTCTACAAATCAAATAGAGAGCCTACAAATCAAATAGAGAGCTTATTGTCAGAGACCATGCTTCTTTGTTGAAAGGCAAGTGAAAGAGCTCAAAAGCAAGAAGAAGAAAAGACAGATAACAATGGGACAAGTTTGTGATAAACTAGCTACAATATAGGTTTTTGAGGATGAAGAGATAAACATGGAATCTAATCTGTCATTTTCGTCTATTTTCACCAACAAAAATTCCTATTGGACCGTCAATTTAGACTACCTAAAAACCGTTTGGACACAACAAAACCCAAAAATGGGACACCCTGTTTTTCTCATGGAGCGGAGTCCATTCAAATATGTGTCTATGCGGTTTTTAAGTGGCTCAAAAGGACGGCCTGTTCAGAACCATTATTTCACCATGGGATACAAAAAAGCACCAAGTTTTTCTTAAGTGGTTCAAAAAGACGGTCTGTCCAGAATCATTGTTTCACCAGTGGGATACAAAGAAGCACCAAATTTTTCTCAGCAACAAAAACAATCACACGGCTAATACCGCCCTTGCAAGGTAGGGAAAGTCCAAGACAAGTATACCTGCTCATTATGGTAATCATCGGCAGTACCCATGGTAGAATCTTGTTCATATAAGGTGTGTGGTTTTGCATTCGTATCCATGTGATGTCCAGCAGTATTAATTAGACTCAACAATAATAAACTGTCATTCTAAATATTCACATTGCTAATTCAATTTAAAAGTTAAAACCGTATTTGCTCTCAAGTTATCGACTTTAAACAGTCGAACAACGAAAAAAAAACCGTTTCAAAAAAATTGCATGAATTTGACATAGTAGTTAGTAAAATCGAACTTAGATCATTGGACTGTAATTTAATAAAATCTAATATAACATAAGACGAGGACAAAAACAAAAAGCCTTTTTAATGTAATACGAGGAGCATACAAATAATTAACAAGGGATAGTCAAAAGAGATTTTAAATAACTTTTGAAAAATTTCCAAATTTATTGTTTCGGAGAATTTCCAAATCTACAGTTAGTCCATAGAGATTTTTGGAGAGTCTCCTAATATCTCTTGTTATTGGATTAGGATTTCATAAGAGTCATCCCAACATCCATGTTATTCGAATGAGAATTTAGGAAAATAGGTATGTTAGAAATCTCTCTCCAAATGATGATATTTTGGGAGACTTGAAAATTTAGAGAATATTTATTGGATTAGGATTTCATAAGAGTCATCCCAACATCCATGTTATTCGAATGAGAATTTAGGAAAATAGGTATGTTAAAAATCTCTCTCGAAATGATGATATTTTGGAAGACTTGAAAATTTAGAGAATATTTATTTATGAGAGTGGAACCAAAAAAAAATTCTTTTTTTTTTATTTGAGCTAATGACCAAGGGACCGGCCATCTTTCCCAAAATCAAACAAAATAACAACAAAAAGATTCTAACTAGTGACGAGATGAGATAGCATAGCAAATAAAATATGGGATGAATGGAATTAAAAAAATGAAAACTTAAGCATAAGACAACAATGAGATTTATTTTGACAATGAACACATATTTTACTAGGTATTTATGATACTTTTATTAATATTATAATTGTGTATATTATACTTTTAGTGAATCTACAGGGATCCTTAAAATAAAATTATTATAAAAAATTTATTTTTATAAAAATCTACAAAAATCTCATTTAACTGATCCTGTAAGACTCTTTGGGATCTTCGTTATGCTCCTCTTACGAATAAAGCCTCACTTCGCTTGATGGGGCAAGATTGCGATAAAGCCTCACTTCGCTTCTCAGCAGGCAAGAAAAGGAAGACTCCGTAAAACACTAGAGCTTTCGCGTGTAATCTCTCAGCTGATGAGAAACGAAGTAAAAAAAAAAAAACCTGCTTTGATTTTTTTAAGGAATTGGAAAGTCTAGAGATACCTTTAGAACCTCTCTAATTATTCTTCTTCTTCCCGACACTATAAAATTCATGAAATACAAGTATTCAAATAGGAAGAAAGCAAAAAACAAAAAAAAAAAACCGGCAACACCGATCTATCAGACGAAACATTTTCAGATAATTTAAGTGGTGGAACCAGATTGTGCAGAGGCAAAACCAGAATTTCGAAAAGAAACTGATAACAATATTGAAAGCGAAACTACAGATAAAAAAGAGAATAAAGGAAAAACAAATCAAAATAATACAAAAGAGTAAAATTCAAGACAAGACATGTTCATGATAATCATGATCCTTTCTCTAGAGATCTATGTTTATAATGGATTTTTATGAATTGGAATTGAAAGAACAAATAAAAATCTAACAGAAAAGCCAAACCAACAACCCATGGAAGAGGATTGCTAGCATTAATATCTGCCTCAATCAATCTTTGGTGAGAGACAGTGCGGCGACTACGCAATATTGGTTCGTAAAAACCTACATAGACACCAAAGTTTCCATCGTCTTTCCTCACCTGATTTGATCGTAAACCCTAAACCCCTATATAAAACATACGATTGTTTTCTGTTTCCCATATTTGCCCTTCTTCTACTTAGTCACCCGTAGGGCTATCCATGGGTACCCGTAACCGGACCGGAGCTGGAAGAATTGGGTCCGGATTTTGGTTCTAAATTGGACCCATTAGTAATATTAGCACCCGAATGATAGAACCGTTAAAAACCGACAAACTTTTAAGTCCTAACAGGTATTATCCGTGGTATTGAGTACTAGAATATGTGTTATCTTACTGCTATTTTTATTTAAAATTATAAGGTTTTTTCTAGTTTTGTTTAGAATTTTTTATGTTTTTGTTTTTTTGCTAAGTCAAGTCTTCTTTCTTGGAGCTCTAGATTCAAGTTCTTGAATCCTAACATAGAGTACTAATATATGGGGTTTCACACTCCAAGTCTTCACTTCCACAAACTCTGCTGTCAATTTCTCCATTCCGGACTGAACTCTATCCAGACTTAAAAGAGTTTACAGAGCTCGTGTCTTTTCTTGGGAATGCTTTGTACACTTTAACAACCTATAAAAGTATAGGAATTTTGGAAATTCTTTGCATGGAAAGCATTTTACAAAAACTTTACTAAATACTACAATAAAAAAATATTATTACATAATACAATATAACTTCTATAAAATAATAAGTTTGGGACCAAAAAAATTATTACTTTAAAGAGATATTATATTATCGTTAATATAATAAATTATTATTTTATAGTTAAATAATATATTATTATTTTAAAGAATAATTCCTAGCTTGATGGTTGAATAATAATTGTACTTTAAGTACAATATTGATTAATTTTGTAGAGATATTATATTATTGACTAATTGTAATATAAATGTAAACACTCCAAGTATCAATTAAACTTTTAACATTTTTTGTTGCAATACAACAACGTGACTTTGGGTCTTTCAATGCCCTACGAACTACTAGGGATAAAATACAATTTGAATTAAATTTTAAAAAAAAAAAACAAATCAATATTAAATCGTGTTTTGATAAAATTTAATATGTATAAAATTAATTTTTTATTTTTCTAGTAACATTATTATTTTATATATTATTTGGGATCTAATAATAAATTTTTGAAATGTATTATTTTATGATTTTATTAAATTTATTATTTTAACACTAAAGATCCAAATCGGAACCTAAAAAATGCTATTATTTTGATAAAAATATTATTTATCTGAGTATTAATTTAAAAAAGTTATATTGTATGTGTTTTCAAAGTAAATTATGAAGAATTCTTTTTTACCAAACTCAGCCCTAGCATAATGAGGCAAGCTTTCTTTTAACGAGTTAACCATTTTGCAAAGTTTTATTGGTGTAGTAAACGAACGTATTGTCACCGGGATAGCTCCACTTTTGTAAAATGTGGATTTGAGCTAAACAGATCAGATCAGATCAGATCGTATAACTGATGAACCCGCTCTCTGGGTCAGGACCGTAAGAAATACATGTTGGATCTGTTTTCTAATGTTAAATCCAAAACTAATGCATTTAGGAGGAATTTCAACCAATATGTTAACAAGAGTATTAATGAGCTCGGTGCAATGCGCATCCTTGGCAGGCCATAGACACGTCTGGGATGCCACCACATCAAAGACTTGTGTTCATCTCTTGTTTTGGGTAGCTATGTAGACGCGAGAACTATATGGCTACAGACGAGTAGGGATAATTAGGTGTCACTGGAAATTTAAAAATACTTGGAAGAGCATTCTGTACTGATACCAAAATATCATAAGCAATAGAAACAGCAAAATCCACATATCATTGAATATTATCAGATATTTAAACAAAATTTAATATACATGACATAATTATGAAATATGGAGATAATATAACAAATGAACTGGAAGGAAGCTGATCTACATCATCCCCACACTTTGATCTCTCACAACAAGAAAACTCCCTATCCAGATCATACAGCCAACCGGTGTCATGCCGACATAAAAATGAGAATACCACACAAACCAATTTTAAGGAAAAGGGAAAATAACAAATGGCAAACAATATAAATAAGGAAAGTAATGAGAAAAGAAAACCAGGTCTTCGTAGGGGAAAAAAATGAAGACAAGGTAAATGATAAACCTGGAAGCATGAAAAAGAGAAGAAAATATCAGAATGAATGATATAAAGAAAGAAGGCTTGGTTTGCTCGGATATTATCATGGGTTCTACAAGCTACAAATACCCCTTTTTCTTTCTTAAAAAAAATAATAATCTCGTGAACCCAGCCGAGAAGATATGAAACGACTAAAAGAAAATTTATATACCTTTGTGGGCCACGAAGGTTGATCCACATTTTAACCCCTACTTCACGAGCAATACAAAATACTAATAAGTGCAAGGAATCCTATATCTATGAAATCCACCACAAAGAATCGAAGAAAACAAGCTGTGCATGCTGCCCTGGATACTTGTCAACTTTTTGGTGCAAAGGCAGCCAACGCGTTAGCATGTGTAGATGAAAGATTGCTCAGAATTGGTTGCATTTGATGACCATAGAGGGATATTAAGTGAGAGAAAGTCATGCCAACTAGAGTTTTAACTTCAGGTGTCTCAGCAGGAGACACCACAACTTGCGCAAAAACATTGACCAAATCCGGGAGAAGAGGCAGGATCTGACAAAGTTTTGATATTAGTGAGCAAGAGAATATAAATGAATTTTCAGATCATAGTATAATCAATGCTAGATGTACAAATTTTTTGAACGGATGTGGTGGGCACACACTCCATGTAATCAGAGAAGTTTGACTTTGTAGAGCCAACCTAACAGGGAATTCAAGTCTCCACTGCTCAAAAAGGTTGGCTCATCTTGACCAACTTCGGATGTGGCCAAGCCGCCAAGACGATCGCGCATGTCAAAGACCCCCAACAAAAATGTAATGGGACTCTTTGGTTCGCATTAGCATCCCACGACAGCTACTATGGTCAAGAAGGGAGAACGGTGGTAAACCATACTTGGTCCAATACAGCAACAATAGAATTCTAATCATACCTGAGGGTTTGATGTGAAAACAAGATTACAGATGCAGCTGTAAACAGCCATTGACTCCTCTTGATCCTCTTTCAGTGGCAGGGCTTTCAGGAAAACAGGGAGAACCTGAAAATTCTCAAAAGTCATGGCTGATATTATTAATACTCCCTCCGTTTCTGCAAAAGAGATACTATCACTTTTTCAATTTGGCCTATTTTTCGGCTAAAATGAAAAAGTGATAGCATCTCTTTTCTAGAAACGGAGGTAGTATAAAACTAGATAGAGACCGAGAATATAACAGAAGCTGTAAAATTTTAACCTGATTCAAAGGTATACAATCAGGTTGGACCATTATCATCCTTGCAATTGCACCAGCGGCATTGTCTCTGACAGCATAATCCGGCTCAGATTCTCCAAACATTGGGTATAGCCCACGAAGTACATCACCGTAATATCTAGTATTTGATGGAAGGACCAATTATGAAGACTAAAGAGAAGTTGGAACTTAAACACACTTGTTCAACTGTTAACCAGATATTAGAGATCTGAGTCTCCTGTAATGTATCTTTTGACCTCGAAGGACAGGAACACCTGAGACATAGAAAACACAGAAATGGAACATACCAAAACTAAAATTTTCTCAACAGCAAAAGTGCTATAAGACCTTAATATAAAAAAACGAAAATCATCAAGTTAATAATCAGAAAGGATACTTCAAAGCTGGCTCCCCACCATTTGTGCAAAGCTCCCCAACACAAAATGCTGCATTCCTCCTGTTAGTTGCTTCAGATGATGCTAGTTCTTTCAGGACCAAGGGCATCAGCGTCTGAAAAATGAAACAGTTTCTAAAAAAGAGAAAGAGAGAAACAGATTCAAGTTTGCCTCTTTGTTTTTAGGGGGTGGGGGCTGGTTAGGGGGGTGAAGAACAGAAAGAACATTGAAATCCTTACATCAATGTAGGCAGCAATTGGAGCACCCATCGCCTGAGCAACTTCTGCAAGGCAAGCAACCACCATAGTCCGATCTTGTGGAGGCCGTACTGCTTTCTGCTCAAAAAGATACACTAATAAAGAATGCCTGATATGAGGAATTAATTTAGGGCATAAAATTTCACTGGAATTAGTAGCCCACATACCGCGAATTTCATTAAAGGTTCAAACAACTTTGGAAAGATTGGTCCAAAATGAGGTCCCATGGACTTTGCAAATGCAGGTAAGAGGTCGGATACAGCATCCATAAGTACGTCATCGTGATCAGTGTCGAGTTCATCTTCACTATCAGAATCTACTTGCTGACAGGCTGATTTTTCTTGAAGTAGTACCACAGTTGCATCAACAAGCTGAGCCATATCTGCAATTTTGGTCACATCAGATAAAAAACTCCAGCTTCAGGAAAAGCTTATTTTAATCTAATACCCCAAAAACATGTACTTAAGGTCATACTTACAAGGCTCAATAGCCATGTATCCGCAATCCTTGATTATGTCAGCTACACTTGTGCATGCTTGGGCAACAACTTCCTTATCATCATCGTCGGTCATTGTCTTGATGTAAATATTCATTACAGTATCTGCATATGATGATGCATAAATAAATCAGTAAAAGAAAACAAAACTAATGTGTCAAAAATCATTTCCGAGCTGGTTATCCAGTTCTTACCAAGAACTTCCCTAGCTTTCAGTGGCCCTTCCTGACCAAAACAAAGCAACACCAGAAACAAAATTAGTAGGAACATTTTGTAACAAGAACCCAAGAGAGCAAGAAGTTATCCAATATAATTGGAAGGCAATAATAACCGACGAAAAGGCAGTTATCACATAGCACTAAGTGATCAATGCATTGGAATGATCAGTAATGATAAAGGACGACAATATTTACTTTCTGCTACAAGCTATCAAATGAAAAGCTTTGTCGATTGATCAAACAATATGGGTCTTCCGGCTGAAGGAAATTGGCTAAATGAAGCCAATCATGGAGCAGAACTAACATGATAAGCTTGAAAAAGCATGCATATAACACAACCTTGATCAATGCACTAGTTTAAGATTAAATTATTTCTGACAATTTGTATGTACACTCACATTATGTGACTGGTACACCATCTGTGCTGCTGTCAACATACCTGCAGTTGATGTGGAAAAATAATGGAATGCAATTGTCAATGTTAGAGGGAAAAAATACTATGCCAATCACTAAGATTTGAAAATAAGGGTAAACTGAACTTGATTTAAAACATTCAGATCAAGAGTAATAAATTAAATATATTCAGCTAACCCCTAAAGATGCACTTCACCATAATCATTATTTCTACTATTTATGAACACGCGAATCATATAAAAGAGGCCAAATAAAATGATGCCTGAAAAATGCCAAGGAAATTAAGGAAACGCAGGAGGCTGGAATCCAAACTTACATTTCAAAGCCGTGATAGCCTGTAGACGAACATCTTCGTGGAAATAACTAGAATGTCTTACCACAATCTTCAGAGATTCCTCCAAATATCTTTAAACAATCAAAGAAGCCAAAAATTGGTTTACATAACAGTATCTGGACAAAATGAATCAATGAACAAAAAAAAAAAAGAGCGAGAAAAGGATACGGTGCATATGCACTCTTAGAATGTAAGGCAAATAAGCCAATGGCCTGAGTTGCTGCTGCCTTTTCATCCAAAACTCCTGTTCTTACACTAATATTGCGGACTCTTGGTTCATCATGGGTATCATCATCAGATGACACTCCACCAAACCCATTAATGTTCTCATCACCATCGGACTCATCAATAACCACTGAAGACCCATCATCAAGATTACACGACGCAAATGCCAGAGGTACAACATGTGGAAGGTACTGTTCAGTTTAACGAATAATATTTCAGTGGCCTTCAGCATGGAGGAAAGTAACTACTAAAGCATTGAGACGGGTACTTTTATACCAAAGGAAAGTATACCTGTGCAAAACCATCATCCAGAATTTCAGCAACATTGCTGAAGAATCCATGGGTGTATTCACGAAGCTCACTGAACTCCAAGGCAAAACCCTGAAAGGGACTTGAATCAATCAACTGTAGCATTTAAGTAATATCCAAAACAGAAAAGTGTTAAAGAAAATTACAGAAATTGCTGCTTCAATAAACGGGGGTAAGATGGGCTCCATCCTCTGTCTTCCAACTGCCATTGCAACTATTCCAACTAGCTCTGTAGCCCTTGCACGGGAACACAAGTCCTCGTCTTTGGAAAGCACCATGAAAACTTTCATCAACTCCAGAACCTTCTCGGCATATGGAATAAACTCTTGCTCTGCTGCAACTGCTACTGAACCAATAGCAGACTGCAGTATCGTTTATTATATTCAGGGAAAAAAGAAGTTAGCAATATAAACATCAAACCAATAGTTGAACTGAACCAATTTTATAAAGCGTCTGAATCAAAAAAGAGGATAACTACACACCATGCACGTCTCTTGCAGATTGCGAGGACTATTTTGGAGGGCTGCAAGCAACCTCCCCATCAACGGTTCAAGGGAAGGAAGGATTTCTTCTCCCATGTTCTCACAAAATGCCGCCAAAGCATAGTATGACTTCTCCTGTAAAAAGATAAAGAAAAAGAAAACAAATATAGACGTGCACACGTCAAATATCTAACAATAATACATTTACGCACTAAATTGTTCTTCTATATTTACCTTCACTTCCTCAGATGCATCCTCGAGGGCATTTAAAATACAAGGAAGAACGCTTTCATAATGAGATATAATCTCAGGCTGCAAATGCTCTGCAAATTGCCCCAACGCAAATGATGCAGCTCCTCTGATCATCTGTTCTTGATCCTTTACGGCATTTAAGACAATAGGAAGAATATCTTCTAGCTTATCTTTCATCAAATCGTAACAACCCTCTGAAATAACACCCAATGCCGTCACAGATGCTTCCCGATGTTTGGGGTTTGGGCTCTGAATGCTCAGTGAAGAAAATTCAAAAACTGATGGGAAAACAAGCTTTGGCATGTTTACAGCCATTGTATCAATGACTTCAGCAGCAGCTCGATCCGCTGCAAGATCATCATCTTCATCTCCCTCGCCTGCTTCTGCAAATAAAGGGCACATAACTTGCAGAATTGGGATAACTAACTTGTGTTTCTTAAGGGAAATCGGTTTATATTTTGCAAGCCATGAAATAATCTGAATAGCCTGTAGAATTGAAAAGAACATAGAAACTGGGTCAAGGGATCTACAATCTATAGTTTAAAGAGTAAAGAAGAATATGACAATTAGTTTAATGCTTTGTTTACCTGATGGCGTATACTTGGTTCCAAAGTTTGACTTGAGCAAACTTCAAGAGAAAAATGTACTATGGATTTCACGGATTCTCCAAGAAGAGGTGCAGGAGATTCAATGACTTCATCGAAAATTTCAAATGCAATTGATGCAACATCTTCTTCACCATTGGCAAGACATTGTCGTGACACGTTCAAAATGCAGGGAATAAATTCTCGAAACTTTATCTACAGAGGAAAAATAACGAAACAGAGAAAGAAAGTGAGAATCCCCTATCAGAAAAATAAGCCAATTTGTCACATTACAGCAACCATGGCTGAAACAAGACAAGGGAAAACTCATATATAAATCATGATTCTTGTAACGCTACTAACACATATTCCTACCTAAAGTCCATGGGCACTATGCTAAAACCTAGGCCTAGCCACATACGGAATCAAGACAGACATTGAGAAAATCATCATTATCTATCGAAAATGGAAAAACAGTGCCAATGAAAGCGTGACCTTGTCACCTGTGAATAACATATAAGTGTACCAACACCATTAACCTTTTTATTTAATGAATCAACCACCAGATACCCTTTATGATAAAAAACACACCACAACATCCAACTTCCTCAAGGTAACCAGGCATAAATACAAATCTTCTCATGATAGAGACATAAATACAAATTTTCTATATATCGAGCACCCCTAACTTTCAGACATCAGTTTTAATATATCTGTTGCTTGAAAAACAGAATAAGCTAGACACTATACCCATAAATCAAGGTAATATAAGGCTGCATAGTAAAGGTAGTAAGATAAGCTACAGCATAGAATTCATAACATGGAGATGAGACTCCAAGCATCTAGTTTTGGGGAACAAATATAAAGGAGAGATTTTATAAAATTAAGTCGCCTAATATAATAAAAGGCCCAGTAGCAGCGACACAGTTACAAGTATAACTTACCACTTCACTCCCATCATGGACGAACTCTAGAAAGGACCCTACTGCCCTGAAGAAGAAGAAGAAGAAGAAGAAGAAGAAGAAGAAGAAGAAGAAGAAGAAGAAGAAGAAGAAGA
>JAJJMC010011034.1:707304-731109 GCA_023531435.1 Papaver californicum | reverse complement strand
GAAGAAGAAGAAGAAGAAGAAGAAGAAGAAGAAGAAGAAGAAGAAGAGAACATCAATGAGAGAGGTATATCAACAAGAAACAAGTGTAGACACGATATTCTTTGCCGATAAAAATAAGAACTTATCACATACTCCCTCCGTCCAACAATAAGTGACCTAGTTCAAGTTTGTACAATTCTTAACGCAAGGAGGAGAGAGGAGTATTTTTAAGTATTTTTTACAACTGTACCATTATGGATAATAATTAGTAAAATTTAGAAATGATTTATTTCTCAAACTATACCACGGATATTCGTAAACTTTATACCATTGAAAAGCATTTTAAAACACCTACGAAACGAATATAAACATGGCTATCAAATTATGCATATTTCTTATATTAACAATAATCAATTAAAAGGGTAGTTTTAGAAATATCCCCTTGTTTAATGATATAGGTCACCTCTTTGTGGGACAAAATTTAAAAATGAATAGGCCATCTATTCTTGGACGGAGGGAGTATCATGTAACGGGATGAAGCTATTACTTGAGAGCAGCAACTCTGACTCGTGTGCTGGTCTCATCTTGAAGGCACTTTAATAATAGAGATTGCAGTTCTGAAAAATGTGCTTGAAATGTATTTCCAATCGTTTCGGTTAAAGAGCTGAATAGGATTAAAGCCACCTGAAAGAATACCATAATCAAAGATAAACATGTAAGTAGCCAACTTACCCTGAATGGAAATACCTAAGGACATAAACTAGAATAATGCAAACTATACCTTCGCATGCCTGACAAAAAAAAGAGAGGTAGGCATCATTTAAAATGCCAAGACACAAATAACATCCTCTAAGTGTTCAGAAAATATCATTAAACATCAACTTGGGGATCTAAATGAACCAAGCACACTATTATGTACAACAGTGAGCACAGATCAATGTTTTACATGGGTGTATAAAAGTGCACAAGCGAATTTAGAGGTACTACACGAACAACGGTTTGCTGTATTAAGTCCAATTAAGAGGTAGCAAACTGCAATATGCAAATTACTTACTAAATTATTAAATTACATCCTCCTAAAACTATACTTGAACTATCAATTATGTGGACATCATTTCAACCTTATGCATTGATCAAAAGACTATTATGTAGGAATATGATTATATTTTTGGTAAATGCACAAATTTTACCATCACTAATTAACTTTTCAATCAATGTTCAACAATGTCATTGTTAATTCCAATTGAAAAATACAATTGTAACTAAAGCCAGTCCCATTAAACGAAGAAAGAATAAAAATACTAACTTCTCTGTGATCTTCTTGAGGACTTTGAATGCATTGAAACAAAAACGGTAACAAATCCGGCCATTCCCCTGTGGGTACAGCATACTTAGCAATGATACTGACCACATTCGCACTCGCTCGTCTTACAGGAGGACTACAAAAATAAATGATAAAATACTTAATAAAAGGAATTAATGAAATAATAATAAGCTAATTGAATAAATGTCAATGGAACTAACCTGTGTTCAATAGTAATGCTTTCGATTAAAGAAGACTTGACTAATTGACGTAACTGGGGAGTAAGTTTAGCCCAATGACCAGTAATCTTCTTACGAAGAAGAACAGCAGATAGTTGTCTAACATTAGGTGTTTTAGCAGTTCTTAAATGATGAATCAAAGCTGGTATTACTTGTGGATCTTTTGCTAATCGTTTTATTTGATCTTCTGCTTGTCTTCTTGCATCATTATCTGGCATCAAGAATTGTATCAATAGTAATTCCAATGACTGAGACATCTTCTATCGAAGACTGTGGATGATGAGGAAAACAAGAACCCTAAATTTGTGTTTGCTGTTGGTGTTTGGAGGCCAGGGTTTTGGTGTTTTGGTTTTCCTTTTTATGTGAAAAGATTATTTTTTTTGTTTTTTTTTTTGTTTTTGTTCTTTTTGACACTCGCTTGACTGCGAAGTGAACACTATTTTACTCCCAACAAAAATGACTAAAAGGAGGCTCGTGAAGTTTATGCGATATCCATCGACCTGTTAGGCCAGATCATACGCACCCTTTATCCATCGACCTGTTAGGCCAGATCCTACGCACCCTTTTAAATGGGTTAGTTTGTCAAGTCAGATGGTTGGATAAACAGGATGCGCTATTATGGAAAACGCTTTGGGCGATAGGAATCATGTCGAGCGACTTAGTGTTGGTCGCTAGCGATCAAGAATTGGTCACTGGAGATAAAAACTATGCCGCTCGACATAGTGGTCATCGCCCACGACCGACTTTAATAACCAAGCTCTCTTTATAATTTCACATCTCCTTCTCGATTTTACATCTAAAAACACCAAAATCATCTAGAGTAAAAAAAATTACTGCCACAATGAGTCAAATTTTAAAAGCTACTAATTTTATTTCACGTTCAATTAAATTTTAACAACGTATTTTCTTAGAGCAAACTACATAAGATTAAAAAAGGAAACTACATCATTACATAAAAGGGGCGAACCTGGAAAGATCTCTAAAGATGTTGAAACAAGCTTCGTACAGAAAAGGTGTGTCATCAGTTTCTTGTCGTACATCTAGAGCTAATTGGATCACTTCATCATCAGTTACACCGTTAAATCTTTCTCGATCAATTACCTTTACCTGAACAAGGAATCGCGTGACTGAACGACTAATTACTTGAAAACGAGCAGACAACCTATGAGCATCTCGGTTTCTCGGGTTCCCCGTTTCTACAACGAATATAGTGAAAATGTTCTGCCAAAAAGACGTGTGCGGCATGAGTTGGCCAGTATGAACATTTCCTCTGCTATGAGAAACATATGTTGTTCAAAGAGCTAAATCCTCTTCTTGAGTATATTTTGGAGCACGAACTCTGACAGCCATTTTAATTCTCTAAAATAGAGAACGTATTTGCATTCTTCCACCAACGTTCTAATAATTTAGAGTAGAAAGTAAAGAAAGTAGGAAATTTTTTGGGTAAAAATTTTGGTGTAAAAACTTGATTTGAAATTGGTAAATTTATAGGCAAGAGAAAGTTAGTCGTTGGCGACTTAGTCTTTGTCGTTAGCGGCCATGTCTTTTTCGCTCAACCAAGACTTTGACGCACTGCACATCTGCTCAAACATGATCGTTTGAGAGGTGCATAGTGGGTATTTTTGACCAAATTTGATGTTTTAAGAGGTGCATAGGAACTAGCCTTATGTGCTTTAGTAGAAGATATTAAGGGGAATTTTTTTTATTGTTTATTATTTGGTACGGAGAAAATTTATGGAGACTCACTAGGGGTGAGCATATGAACCCAAACCTGCCAACCCGACCCAATCCACCCGCAGTTTGGCGGGTGGACATCCAACCCGTTCATGGACGGGTTGGACATGGATGTATTTTTTAAAGCCACTAAATAATGGGTTAGATGCGGGTGCAAATCTAGAAATCCTTTGGACATCCACACCCACTATGTTTAAGGGTAAAGAGGAAATTTTTAAAATACACAGGGACATATGTGTATTTTGAAGGTACTATATAACTTTTAATGTTTTCCTTCTAACCTAGTTGTACCGATGAATCAAATTTGCAAACAAGCAGTACTAAATATACTCTTTAAGTTTTACTTTTGGTTGTTGGGATGACATTCTTATAATTTTATTGCTATGTTATAATATAACTTAATATATTCATTAAATTTCAGTAATTTAATGTCTAAATTAGTTTTTTTTTGTTAACATGTTAACTATTTCTATTTTTCCTAATAAAAAACATGAAATCCGTGGATTTACCCGCATACATTCTGTCCACCCACCCATTCATGGATGTCAAATCCGCGGGTGATGGATTGGACACGGATGTAAATCTAATACCCATCATTTTGATGGGTTGGATTTGGGCCGTTGCTCACCCCTAAAACTTACAACGGTATATGGATAATTAAAATTCCGAGCTAATTTAAGGCATCCCTATTTTATTTGAGTTTTATCCAATTGTGTGTCCCCCATATAAATGGATAAGGGGAGTCAAAAATATGATGAAACTACTAACTTACCCTATATTAAAATATAATACTACAACACAGTACAAAAACATATTACTAAAACTAATTACTCTAATCTATTTTTCATTACCTATCAAACAATTCTTCTTCTTCTCTCTCTTCTCCCTTTTTTTCTTCCATTTTAAACTAAAACATCGTCGATAATCGACGTCTCAAAAAACTATTAATCGTTTGATTTTTTCGTTACAACGACAGTGACTGAACGAGTACAACATCCCACTATAGATACTCAACCTAGTGGAAGCGATCCAAAAATTGCACAAGCAAATCGAAATAAACAATCGAAGAAGAAAAAGGTTATGAAAAATGAAGAAACTCTCGGCTTAATACAAGCACAACAAATGGCTCGAATCAGGTACTTTTTTATCAACTCATTCCTCTTAATTAGGTTTTATCAACATGCACACACTAAAACATTGGAAATTATGAAATCTAGACTTTTTATGTTAACCAGAATCGTCGATGTTCATGTCTATATTGAACGATTCATGTAAGTAAAGGTCGATGTTCATGCCCATGTCGACCAGTTTTAAAGTATCTGAAAAGCCACGTCGATCAGAATCGGTCGACATGGGCATTTTAATATCGAACAATTCTGGTTTTGAAGAAAATGCACATTTATTTGTTGGTTTTTTGGGGTATAATCAATGGATGTACAATACCCACATACATCGAATATAAAGTATGTGAAATGCACAGAATCGTTCAATATAGGTGGTTATATCGAACGATTGTATGTTGAGAAAATGCGCAATTTTTATGGTGGCTTTATAACCTAGAATCAGTGGATATGAACACTTATATTAAACGATTATATCGTATAAATTGTTAGGAATCAGTGGATGTGTATGTATCATGATGGCCAATTGTAGTCTTAGAATTCCTAAAATTACTTGAATTTGTCTGTTGTTTATCATATATTGTCGAAATCTTTAGGAAAAAGGGAAAGTAAAAGCAAGCGGAGAAGGGATCGAAGAAAAAACATGATCTTGTTTCTCCTCCGAGTATGAGACCTCATCGAGAGGGCAATAAAAATTTGGGGACTAAACACCGTAGGAGTGCAGTGAGTAAAGTTAAATGGGTCTCCATCAATAAACCAACTCAAGGGGAGAACTAAAGAGAAAAAAAAATTTCTTCTGATACAGAATCTGATATAGTTTCAATTGAATAAGTAAGTGATGATGAAGATAACGAGAGCCATGAAGGAGAAGAACGAGGAAGTGAAAAAGAACAACAACAATAAAAACAAGGAGATAAGCTAAAGATGCAATGAGACAAATGAAGAAAAAAGAAGGATACTTGCCAATGCCTGAGTTTGATGTTAGGTTGCTGCCTGATGATTCTATTCATGGGTTACCGGGTGTTTGAGGAGAGTTTTTATAAGGGTACAAAAACACTTGGGCAGCTACGGTTTGTGCACCCATGGTAAGTATCTCTACCTTGTGTTATATATTGTCTACTTTTATTTAATCTATCATTCACTTTCTAATTTATCGTAATATGTTATTCAGGATCACATTGATGTCGTGCGTCTTCTAAAACATAAATCATCAGGGAGAAAAATAATTTTAAGGCCATTGTCTAGATAAACACCCCAAATCGTCCAACTCATCGATGATTCGAGGTTGTTGTATGCGATAAATAACTCGGTGGTTGGGTATGACAAACCCCTTATTTCTTCCTTCTACGAGAGATATTACGCGGAAACGGATACTCTGCATCTTCAGTTTGGGAAAATGATAACCCCGAATGATGTGTGGTTGGTCACATGTATCAGAGTATGAGGTAAAGCCTCGAGGGGGCACGACTATAGAGTGAGGTTAGTTAGGAGGACATCTACGAGTTCACTTCGAGGGTTTTTGGTTGGGATGAGAACAAGACCAAGAAGGAGATATTATTATCTGATCAAAAGCAGATAATATTCAATCTCAAGAGCCTGAGGAAGCAGTTCTCTGGAACAATAGAGTTTCATAAAAGAGATGAGTTGACCGGGCACCGTATCAATGATACCACCACCATATATATTCTCTACATCTTGGGATCTTTTATATTCCCTGACGTTTCCGGTAATCGGGTGAATTCCAACTACATCCGGTTAGTTGAACCATTGAACAAAGTACACGAATACTCTTGGTGCAGTGGTTTCCTTTCATTTTTGGTTGAACGGGTTGGGAAAGTGTACTAGGGTACACATGATCCAAGTTGGGGGGGAATATGGCTCTTCTCCATGTAATTCAGGTGGTGTAGTTATTTTATTTTGTTTATCTTACTCTTTGCTTTTCTCGCCTATATTCCTATGTTGATGCAGGTGTGGATATACTTGTACTTCCCAAAGTTTGCTAAAAGGGAACATGAGAAAGGGAATTGGGACGATTTTTTTTTTGGAAATAAATATTCCTCCAACGGCAAGACGAAGAGTTTGTAAAAGGATTTCTAGATTTGAGGCAGCAACTGGACAACTTGACGATGATGAATGTTGTCTTTCATCCTTACAGGCAAGAACTAGCAGAAAGAAGGATGGTTGGGTGCGAGGAACATTTTTATTTTGCACTTACATTTCACCCCAAAGGCTATGTACTGTACAACTCAATAAGAGTGAAGAGACAATATGATGGTTTGCAAGAGATCCCCATGGTCTCTTATGTACAAAAATATTAACTGGATAAGTCCAAATGTAAGTCCCTTGAGAATAAAATTGTGGTTGTTCACGATCCTTTACCATCATCCTCGATTGGGAAGATATGAGGTATCGCGTAGTTGAAACGGATAGGTCTCCGAACTCAGATGTTGAAGCATCTCCGGATCACATAGCATGGTACCGCAATATTTCTCATACTCGTGTGATACAAATAGACGAGCGATCCTTAATCAAGGAACGAGATAAATCACTTGTTTTTCTGGTACGTATTGTAGTCTCTTATGGTTTGTTAAGGTTTTGGCATGACTTGTTAAATGTTTGTTGTTTGAAATGAAAACAGAGAATATGCATCACGTATCTGATTAAGAAAGAAAAAGCATATATGGGAAGAGGAAAAACGTTGAGACGAATGACAAGAAGATTGTAGAAAAAACGCTCTGGAGGGATGAACAATCTGGTGTTATGTATGGGGAGACGGTGGAGACTGCGCCAAAGAGAAAAATTAGAGTTAGAAAGGGTACTTGCATCCAAAACAGAGATGACGAACATGATAGTGGCGATAATGATGGCGTTCAACAAGGACCTGCCAAACGAGGTCGAGGTGTCGTGATCGTGGTGAGCGCGGTGTTGATGTTGAATGAAAGTTTTCTTATTTCTAAAACTTACGTCTTCAATTATGGATAACTTGTCTTTAACTTATGTTTGTTGTTCAAATTTAAACATGTTAGGTTTATTAATTTATGAATGAATGAATTTAGTTGGTTTTAAAACTGTTGTGTTGGCTAAGACGCGACAAAAATGCAATGACTCGACCCTCCACCGATATTGTCCCCACTTAGCCATTGTGGTCATACGGCAGTGTGAGGTTTTCAACGGGCACAGCTGCGGTCATCCAGCAACAACTTTCCAGGAGGTTACCTATCCCTGGATTACTCCCGCCCGAGCACGCTTAACTGCAAAGTTTTTACCAACTCTGGAGTCAATTATGGTGAAAAGGCCTCAGTGTTAGGAAAGGGCAAACCATTACATATATTCCATTCGGCGAATCCTACCTGATGAATCAGGGTTCTACAATACCAACACCTTAAATTGGAGTTATTCTTGGTTCCGGAATATACAAACTCATATCTTCGACGTTCCCTGCCATTCATGAGACCAGTACCTGGAACACCTGGTCCAACGTACTCTCTCACTCTCGGAAGGTGACCCGTTATCGGCTTTGATACCATTTTGTAATGACCCGACCCTTCACCGATATTATCCCCACTTAGCCACTGCGGTTATCCGGCAGTGAAGGGTTTTCAACAAGTACCGTTGCGGTCATCCAACAACAGCTTCCGAGGAGGTCACCCATCCCTGGATTACTCCCGTCCGAGCATGCTTAATTGCAGAGTTTTTGCCAACTATAGAACCAATTGTACTGAAAAGGCCTCGATGTTATGAAAGGACAAACCATTACTTATATTCCATTCGACGAATCCTACCTGCCGAATCAGGGTATTACAATACAACCACCTTAAATTGAAGTTGTCCTCGGCTCCGTGATATACAAGTCTATATCTTCGACGTTCCCTACCACCCATGAAACCAGTACCTGATGATACACCCCGTCCAATGTACTCTCTCATCCTCGGCAGGTGACCCGTCGTCAGCTCTGATACCATTTGTAATGACCCGACCTTCCATCGATACAGTCCCCACTTAGCCACGGTCATCCGGTAGTGTGGGGTTTTCAATTGGCATTGTTGCAGTCATCCAGCAGCATCTTCCCAGGTGGTCACCCATCCCTTGATTACTCCCGCCCAAGCACGGTTAACTGCAGAGCTTTTTCCAACTCTGAAGCTAATTGTGCTGAAAGGCCTCGGTGTTAGGAAAGGAGAAACCATCATCTATATTTAATTCGGCGAACCCTACCTACCGAATCGGATTACAAAAAGAATTACAAATTGGGCCAAAAATGCAGTCATTCTTACAGTTTTTAAGTAACAATCGGTCGATGTGGATATCCTTATCGATAAATTCTCATTTTTGGCAAAAATTACGAGTTTACAATCGGTCGATATAGCTATATGTATCAAATGATTCTGGGGAAAACATGGAAAAAGTTTTTCAGGGTTACAAAATCGGTGGATATATACATTCATATCAAACGATTCTAGGATAAACATGTCAAAAGTTTAACAGAGTTATAGAATCAACGGATATATACGTTCATATCAAACGATTATGGAGCCTGAGAAAAATCCATATTTTCTGGTTGTTTTTTAGGATACAATCGGTCGATGTGGACATCCATATCGATTGATTCTAGGTAGAGGAAATACCATTTTTCTGGTTTCATTTTAGGATACAATGAGTTGATGTGGACTTATATATCGATCGATTTGAACAGGTCAAGTTTTCAACATTTTTGATGAGCCACAGTCGTGCAAAGTGGACATATATATCGACCGATTGTAACAAGTCAAAAATTTTAAAAAAATTAATAAGCCACAATCTTCCGAAATGGATGTATATATCGACCGATTGTGACAATTTATTTCGCCAATATTTTGAGTTTTTCAAAAAAAAAAAATCCTCTATATAAGAAGGACCTCTATCCCATACCATTTGCCCCAACTTACACATTTTACTGACTCCCATTTCATCAAATAGAGATGGGAAAATGGCATGAAAACCATAAGAAGATATGAAGCTCGTTAAAACGTTCATTCCCCTCTTCCACGAACGTCCGGATAAAATTTATTCAATATTCTATAACAGAGTTAAAGAATTCTTTTATGAGCGCATCGGGAATCCTAAACATCACAAATGGAGAGACTTAGTGTTTATATTCGACTACATCGAACGGGAAATGTAAGAGTTCCTTAAAATTAGAAAAATAGTTTCCGAGCATCATCCCCAAGCTTCTTGTAGCGAGAAAGTGAGTAATTCAACATGGTTATCCATATCTCATCGTTTGATGTCTGCATACTAACCTGTAATTGATTTAATTTTAGACCAAACGATTTCATAGTCCATTGCGAATATGAAATGTGGAAAAAATGTTCATTCACATAAGGGATTACATTGTGTTAAACAAACGTACTCGGAGATTCATTAACGATATATTATACTTAGACTAAATTTTATAACGGCTTCACAGCACATTCACATGAGAGAAACACATTGTATAGAGCCCTTCTTCACATCCCTTTTCCGCGGGAATAAAGAAGCATGTTGTGCATCCAAAGTTATCATTATCTTTTTTAATAATTCAGATACATTGGTCCACATACCACTTGTTTCATAATATTTAGGACGTGATCCAAAACCACTTGGTCCAGCATCATCATCTATATCATAACCACCTAGAGAAACCGAAGCTTGGGAACCCGATTGTTGGCTCGGGGTAGTGGTTGGAGGCCTATCGTTACAATTCTGGTTGGTTCATATCCTCTAAAGTATACTCCCATAATTGTAATACTAGTTCATGTTTTCAAACTTTTATCGACGAGCCTGCTTCTTATGTTTTTCGACTTGTTTCGTACCGATAAATAAAAATAAAATAGAAATTAATACAGTGTCTTTTTCATAAAGATCCATCTAATTTAGTGTGACACCCCAAACCTTTTCTTCGTTTTAAGTAAACCCGGTAAATGTACCAAATATGATACCTCTTAGTAGTAGTATTGTGCATGATTAGTAGATAGTATATCTTGAGCATGCTTGACACATGTCTAATAGATTGGGCATCAAGGATGATTTAGTAATTTTGTTTTGATGATAAAACCTAAGAAGAGAAAGAAAGTGGAGGAGGCTCCATCATTTTTCTTCTCCTACTTTCCCTTTTCTCATTTTTCTTTTCATTTTGTTCTTTGTCATAAAAACATCTTTGAGAAAAATCATTAAAGATGTCAATCTATGGAGTTGGTTTTGCAAGCAAAGGTAAGGGAATTTTACTCTATGATTTTGTTTTAAACTTGGTTGATGATGATTTGGATTTGATTTCCTTCCTAGTACAAAATCTAAGAATTAGGGTTTTTATGAACTTTGAGGATTTTTGATGGATCATTCATTAAACTTCAATTCATGTAATATAACAATATGGGTTTGTGTAGTTTCACCCAATTCATGATGTATTTAAGAGAACTACTCATTCTCTATTTTTCACTTGTAAACCCTCAAAAGTCTGTTTTTGATTTATATCTTGAGATCCAGTGGTTGGATTGTGATGAAATGTATATATGTAATACTTAATTATGTGGTTGATGTTATGTGAAAATTTCAAGAGGATCAGGTTACATTTACTAATCTAAACATTGGATAAACTGAGACTGCAGTGTGCAGGATTCAGACCCTGAACCGTCAAGTGTTTTTGATATTATAAATTATCCTTTTATCTGAAAAATCTGAAAATTTAGCATGATGTTAGTATATGCATAGGTAACCTACTGTAAAATTTCATGAAGTTCTAATCAATTTAGGTACCCCAAAGTGTGGGAGAATCATGACTAAATTCTGTGTGTTAATACTGAAAACAACCATGTTGAAATGGGTATATCTTTTTAAGTAACTGTTGGAATCACATGAATTTTGAATATGTTATACTTATATGTGTCATGAATACTCGGTTAAAATTTCTGGATAATCAGATAAGGAAAAGTGGCTGAAACTTCTGTAGTACAGAGAACTGTATCTACAGATTTTGTACAACGTCACAGAGTTCTTGAAATTAAAATGAGGCATTTAAACTGCATGGATTTATCTAATTTTTTAATATGAGTAACCCATTTTGGTTACTATTTAGCTGTACCAATTTCAAAACAAATGGATCATGGGAAGTATCCCAACCAAGGGATTTTCTTGTAGTTACGCCTGTAGAAATTTCAGCCTCGTTTGAGCTCATAAAATTAGTCGGAACTTGAAATCCTAACGTTACTTCTTTTTATAACTTATGTACAATATCTTTATTGTAGTTATGAATGTATGATCAAAACCTCATTGGGTCCCGAGTGACTGATTATTGTCTTCTTTCTAGTTCATGATTGAAGTAACTGTAGAGGTTGGCGTTATCATCTGTCTTTCCAGATTGATTGTACTTGCACTTACTGTGATTGTATTCTCTCTATTTATAGCTTGGAGATTTTGCACTTTGCAAAGATAAAGGAATATCCTTGCATAAGGAACCTTGAGAATTCTTCTGAGATGCAAGCATGAGATAGGTGTTAGGTTACAAACTTACCCCTAGTGTAACCTGTAATGGATTTATAAGCTTGTTGAATAGTGTATTTAGACGTGTTACCGTGTAATGGTACACTATCTAAGTGTGGTTTGTTTCACTTATAGGAAAAAGTAAGAGATTTTGGTCTTGGTGAATCTTTATGTAAATTGTATCTGTAGTTTACATTGGTAGCGGATATTTCATGTTTAGATTGTTAAGTGGATACTATGTATCTTGGAATGTCTATAAAATGCATCATTAATATGTGGGAAATTGTTTTGTTAATCGTCATTTGAGATAGTGATCGCATTTGGTATGTACTAAGAAATTATTAAGAGTAATACTAGCTTACATATTTTCTGGACTTGGTTAACTGTGTAGCCAGCATGTGTTGCTGGTAAAATGACACCAGTGAGAAATGCACTAGTTTTAGTAATATTGGATGTTTAGACTCAGACCCCCTTTATGTAAAGATTATCATGGGAGAATACAGACATTGCTATTAGGGTTTTTAATGATATGCATATATATATATCCAATATCAATCCGGTATCTATATTGGACAGACTTTGATATCTTTGTTTTATTGGTTTGGTGGTATTTATAATACCGTGGAGGTTTCGTTATTTAACGACATAAAGTATGGTATGTAGAAGAACTATGTTATATCTTTAAATTTATAATGGTACTTTAGCACTAAATCTCTATTTCGCAGCTGATAACTAAAATGTACACACTCTAGTCACATTTGATTCACGTAATGGATGATTTAAATGAATTCTCTGTAGTTTACTGTTGATTTTAAGTGGCAGGTAGTGGTACAGATGTGGATGTTGACATCTTGTCGTTAATTCAGAATTGCTACGGATAGTTGTTGCTATAGAACTCATATTATCCATACAGTTTAAGTTACTGCTAAGCTAGAGATAGTTACTGCGATGATAAATAGTTCATACTATCTAATGTAAGAGTTGATTGCTACCTTAAGCAAGTAGTTCATATCAACTGGCAAGAGATAATTGCTACTAATAAGGGTAGTTTATCTATTTGACAAACTACGGTCATGCTTGATCCCTTCGATCAACGGAGAGGGTACGTAGGAAGCCGCTCTGCGGTTCAGCACAAACGACGGAGGTTGTTCATATCGTCGGGAAAGAGTTGGTTACTTCCAAGCAGTTCATACCAGTTATTCGGAGATGATTGTAATCTTAACAATTCATATCGTTGGTAAAGGAGTAGTTGCAGTCAGCCTACTGACTGTTCATACTACCCTGAGAGATGATTATAACCATTTCGAGGTTGTTCATATCATCTAATGAGAAATGAAGAAGAAAACCCATACTGCTAGTGAGACTTAGAGATGGTTGTTTCCTTTTTAAGGCAACTCATACCATCTGAGAAGGATGGTTGTTGCCGATGGTGGTAGTTCATATCATCGATCTAGAGATGATTACTAACTCTATAGAGTAGTTCATATTATCTGAGAAAGGCCACTTGTCAGATTGGACCGACTGCGAGTTATTAGGCCATAATTGGCACCCCCACCACAGGTGGATGAACCGTCTGGGACGGCAAGATTATCAGGCCTTAATTGGCACCCCACCACCTCGGTGGCTACCCGGAAGACTGTTTCGGAAATTACACTGGGATTCATCACCCCTCACCTGTTTAAAATGGTGTGCATTGTTGAGGCTGGCTAGCACCCCACCACCTCGGTGGCTACCCGGAAGACTGTTTTGGAAACAGTGGGCGGTATCCGAGTACCCTGACAATGCGATGACCTTTAAAACGAGGTTTCTGTTCAGCAGAATATCTGTATCAGAACTTTATGTTCACTTGGAGATGGTTGTCACATGCACCAGGTGACTCATATTATTTGGTTGGTTATATAAATATCAACGATGACATCTAAAACTGTGAAGCAGTTTGACAGATTTGATGGTCTTGGAAATGAATATTGTGGTTGTCTGCATATAAAGCAGTTGGAAAAAAATTGACCAATGAACATTTGCTTGGTAAAAATTGAATTGGTCCGATTAACTTGAAAGCCTGGTTTCTCGAATGGCGTATTGGGAAGTTTGAGATGGCCAAGCGGGCCGAAACCCGACCTGTTGGAAGCGAAAAAAATTCCGGTATGTTACATTTAGTGTTTTCAATAACCACTTACCGTATTATTCCTCGTTTCATCCATTCAAAAAGTTCCTTATATAAGGCTCTATGATTGCAATGATGTGTGTCGTACGTGCAACAAATTACTTTAAATATATCCAACTAATACTAATAAGTAATTTAGCGGTAGTAAGGATCGTTTCCACGAGGAGCTGTGAATTGTTATTTGTTTTCAACTTCTTATGTAACCAAGGGGGGTTGTAATGAATTAAGCTAAAGTAAATAATGAAAATAAAAACAAAGTAAATTGGGGGGATTTTGTGTTTTTAAGACTAAAGTAGTTATATTAAATATGCTAGCAAGAATGAATAAAGATAATCAATAGGTTGAGAGTACTGGTTAAGGGTTCATCTTCAATCATAAGACATGCACTTTAACTAATAACTAGAGCATTCATTATCAAGAGTCCTAGAGTACCCCATCGATAGCACACTCCGGTAAATTACTTATGTCATTACATACCATAACGATGAATATGTAACTACTACTCAAAGAACAACCTAATGTAACATGTTATTAAGTTTAATCCTACAAGAGCATTAAGTTCTATGAATTAGACTAATCAATGCAATGGATATACTACGAGTAATCTATTTAACATAGGTCAAGCTTCTACATGCAATCACACAAAGGTTTTGAATACAATTGGTAATCACAATATGCTACTTACGACAAGGTTCATCAATAATTCCGTATCTCAAAACCCTAGTCTAGCAATAGATATGAATTCATGGTTATTTCACTACACCAAAACAAGGAAAATTTGACATGGGACCTTTGAAAATTTTGATAGGAAAGGCCTGTCAATTCATTTTTGATAGGCCAAAGCTATCAAAATCCTATAATGTATTGGGCTTGTATTATTGACAGGTCTAGCCGTAAACAAACTAGTAAAGTCGAGAAAAAATCGATTCATTTCTCGATTTATTTCTCGATTTATTTCTCCACAAATTGATAAATTTATTTCTCCACAAATCCTATAATGTATTGGGCTCTCTCTTCTCGAATTCCTCTCCATAAATCCCATGGGAAAAAATGAAACCCTATATTTGATTTCTTTTACTCGTTGTGTGCATGTTTACTCTTCTAGGGTTTCGAAAGATAAAATCATCGACGAAAACGTATTGAAGATAAGTTTAATCTTTCCATATCCTTTTTCATTCAATCGAAAGCTTTAATTTATCAATTTTGAATTAAAGTTAACTTCTGAAACTGATTTCAAGGTTTTGAAAATCCTAAACATCGATTTTTTTATACAATTTATTATCAAAATTCGGTTAGTAATCATCTCATCCTAAGATTTTGTTGTGGATAGTTTTCCGTTGCAGATTTATACTACAACTATGGAGACATAGAGAGTAGATTTCTTCCCATATCTAAGTTCATAATAAAGCTCTATCTGGAAAATATCAGGTGCTTAATTACTTTAAGGTATGCTTGCTTACTTTTTAGTGTTTCTTGCTTAGAATCTTAGGTGACTAGGTTATGCTAACTTAATGAAGCTAGGTTGCTAAAACTTTAATGTGTTGAATCCAATTTGTGGAGGTAAACAAGTAACAATTCATGATATATTAGCTTTTCAAGTGAATTACCCTAGCTCTTTTCGTTTATTTTTCTTTAATTTCAGGAGAATGGTAAATGTTAATTCTTGAGATTGGTATATTATGATTTGCTCAATTGTTGCTTAATTAAAGTTAAGGTAAAGATCTGGATGATGCCAAGTTTGAACCCCGAATTACTGAATTAGATAAAAAGTAACCTTCTTAACTAGTCTGTAATCTTTGTATTATCTGGTGGGTTGAGGTTTGGGGCTCTCTTTGTTTTTTATGCATATTTATTTTGTTAAGTTGATTGCTTGTGTATTAAGCAAGTTAGTCCCAACTCTCTTGGTTATTGACCACCCAAAACAACATATTAAAAGTTTCATAGGATGTAGTTCACACGTTGCAAGATAAAATAGGTATGTTTATGAGTGTTTCTATATGATAATGAGAAGTAAATTTGTTGTAGCTCATGGTCCAGTAGTCTATACATGCTATGCCTACATTGTATCGATAAGCTGATGTGCGTTAGCATTGCGGATTCAGATAAATTAATGGAGAAAATGGCATGTATATGTTGCATTCAGTAGATCTGATGTTGTTGTTTTTTACTGCGATCCCTACGAATGAAAATTTCTTCATAGTTACACTAGTAGAATAAAAGCTATGGTATTCCTTAGGATAACCCAAGATGTAGCTATAGATACATTGATAGTTTTAGGTAAAAAGTTACTTTTACTGATGTCTTTCATGATAATTTGATGGATTGGATCTGCTAGGTGTTGCATTAATGCTTGCATGTGTAATATTCTTGTTATTTATCTGACATGACGTGTGTAGTAAATACACTCCGTGAGGAAAATCCCAAAGAGGCCTTATTTATTCCTAACATGAACTGTTGGTTATGTCTTTTAGATTTTGTTGGACTGTAAAGAGGCTTTATCTACATTTCGTGAGAGAAATCTCGTGGTACCGAAGTGCAAAGATCTTCGACTAACTCTTGAGGCTCATAAGTGCAGCGATAATTTAAATAATGATTTATATGCTAAAATGTTATATGATCTCAACACTCAAGACTTCATGAATGATGCTGCTCTTAAGGAAATTTTGAAGCTCATGAACAAGCTCAGGAAGATATTTCCTTTTCCCTAATCCATATAATCCTTCTAGTGTTTGTCATTAATGGCTTTGTACAAATTTATAACCCACATTGATGCTAAAGGTTACTCTGGAGCTAAACTTTTATGATGATTTTCTCCACCTTTTGATTTTCTGATGAATATTTGTAGTGTGCTTGATTAATAATATAATTACACAGAAGAATATCTTGAAAATAATCAGGCAAATGGATGCATCTTCATGTGTTTGTCCCCATGCGGCCATGCCTGTGTCATTAGTGACTGAGAACTGTCAGTGTCATAGTTGAGAATAGGGTTGATATTTTCACTTGTCATTTTTTATGACTGTTAAAAATCTGAGATCTAGTCCACAAATTAGAGTTTGGATTGTGTTTTAATCATTTTTTTGTATTATGCAAATCATGTTTTGATATCATATCAGAAGCTGTTAACTAACCGGAGTTTTTACTAATTAAATACATGGGTACTTACTATTCCTTGTTCTAGAACACAATGTATCATATCTCCATCACAAAACCACACCTTCACTACCTAACACTTATTTATGTGTGAGCCATGTTGGCCTAGATTGTGCTTATGCTGACTGTACATTATTTTTCTCCTTGTGTAAGGAGATACTTGATGGAAGTGTAGTTTTGATAAGTGCATAATTTACATATTATAAGTATCATTTTCTTACACTTATTTTCTAGATTTTGTGTGGATTACCTTGTATTATGATTACTTTTGTAGTTTATGTCTTTTATTAGGTTACATCTCTAAAGGAAGTGAAATTGAGCTTTACAAGGGAGAATTGCCAAATATCCAGTGGAACTCTGTCAACTCCAGAATTTATTCTTACCAACTTTTAGAGAATTGATTTACGAAGCCAATGGCGAAAGAATAAAGTCATTCTGACTTCGTATGAGAAAGTTATGAGCAAAACGAGAGTTAGGGGTAAAATGGTCATTTCAAGAGCAACCACTGTCGGAACTCTGTTGTACGTTAAAGGGAAGCTGGAGTTCAAATGTTTATACAGGCACCTGCACTATTATTCAGGGATGCCAAGTTTTAAATATGGTTAAAAGCATCAGCAAGAATTGATCGGGGCCACCCTTCTTTTTCTTCTTCATACTTCGAACAGAAAAGAATAAGCTGAGATTTTATTCCAGCGACATTTAATGGAGGGAGTTTGTGATTTGAAGGTTTTTGGTATCTGGTAGGCATCATTAGGTTCTAAGGATTGCTACGGGCCATGGGTTATGTGTGAGATGGTATTTAGGGGTTGCCATTGTTAGTCGGTGGTGTAAAGTTTGACTTTTGGTCAAAATTTGTCTTGTGCAAGCTTGTTCCTAAACTGTAGGAACTTAGGATCCAAGTAAGAAAACTTGTTTTTTAAAGATAAGTTTTCTTGAGGTCCAAGTTTGTGTTCTCTCTATATATATGATTAGAATTAGAGGTGTAGAGACAATCCAACCTAGAAGAGTGGTAAAACCTTATGCTTAGGTTTTTGGTCTCTTTGTTGGGAGGGTTGAGTGCTACTGTGAGGGTCAATATCGGTGTGAGAGAAAACTTGTAGAGAGAGGATTTTGGCATTTATAGTGTTTAGGGTTTAGGACTTTGCCCTAAACCAAGTTTCTAGAGAGTTTCCATGTTTCTCCCCTGTTACTGGCAACTATGAAGAAGATGTAGAAGAGAAGACATGAGGATGGTATGAAGAATGGTTTAGAGAGTTGATTTCTAAGGTTTCTCAATGGTGTTCTCGGGTATGTCTTGTTAACTTTTTTTGTTTGATTTTCTTATATGAGTTTTGGAAAGAGTATATAATGGTCTTTGATTGTAATAAAGTCTTTCTGGTGGTGTTGGCCGTGGATATAGCCTAAAAAGGTGAACCACATGTATCTTGTGTTGTGGTTGTGTGCTTGTTTATCTTGTGTCTCTCTTATTATTTCTCCATATTTGGTTCAAATCACCAACTGTCCTTTGTGATCCTGTTGTCTATTGCGCTCGGGGTGCCAATTTTCCCAACCACCATTAATGATGGCAGTTGATGATAGTGATCATGATTGATCGGTGATACCTGTGATGGTGTTAATGACAGAGATGGTATTAAACTCGAAGGAAAAAAGAACAGGTCTAAGGTGCTTATGGAAGACTTGAGCAGTGGTGGCTCGAGCTAGGTGAAGGTGCAGTTGAAATGGATTTTCATCTTTCATTAATGGTTTCAGTGATGGAATATTTGTATTGATGGAGGAAAACTCGAGTTTGAGAGGTAGAGAAGACTGATTAATAGTGGCTGAGTTATTGGTGATGAAGAAAATCGAATTGACTTGGTCGAGATGGTAGTTCAGTCGAGCCTGTGGCGGTTCTGGTTTGTGTTCGAATGAAGGAGTTGCAGTGAGTAATGGAGCTATAGAATATTTTGGTGATGGTTCGTTGTTTACTATAAATGAAGTAGAAAGTTTGTGTGATGGTTGATGGGCTTGTGATGATGGTGGCAGCGAGAATGATGATGGAACTTGATTCTAATTGACGTTGTTGATTGAGTTGATAAGTGTTGTCTTATGGAGTGGTAGTGACATAAATAGAAGTTGAAGCTAGAGTTTTGAGTTCGAGCAAAAACAGGAAAAGAGAAGAGTTTGGATGAGATACGGTTTTACACGGAGAAAAGATAAGAAGGAGGCATGTGAGATATCTAGGAAAGAGTTAAAATTTTGGCAACTGTAATCTGTATGTAATCCGTGTGCGAAAGTTGAGTTGGTCGATGGGATAACTATTGAAATTTCTATTCCGAGAGAAACTCCAAGATGAGGCGGTGCGGTGACTAATCTCTATAAATATAACCGTGAATTCCAATGTGAGATATGAACTCACAGATAGAAAAACACAAAAGAAAAAATGTAGCTTCACACGTAACTTTGTACAAAGAAAAAAGGCAGAGAAAAAAACTTGTGAGGCAGAGAAGAAAATACGAAGGCTAATACGGAGGAGCTAAGGATTGTGTTGCAGCGTGGGATTATCTTTCCCACTTCTTCGGTTTGAGTTATTCTTCTTCAATATTTTGTTTTTCTATAGATTTTAGTAAAACTATGTGTAGCTAACTTCTTATTTAGTTAGGGATGTAACCTAAAATCACAAGAAAGTTATTTTAATTAAAGGATTGATTTGTATTCACTCTCATATTTATCGCTCAGGTTTTACTACGCATAATAATTATTTGATTGTCTTCAAATAATATGATTGGTTGTTTTACATATTTAAATCGTGAATTAAATATCGTAATAACTTTTCTATAGATAATTAGGAGTCTTAGGTATTTTTATCAAGAGTTCTAATAATTAGTAGTAATTTGTGACTAGCAGTGTGAATTGTGAAGGAAATCACAAGTAAAACTTGACCTAGGTTGAATATATCACATTTGTGTTTATATTATCTATGAATAACTCATCTCATAGAACTTAAAGCTTTTCTCAAGTTGAATCTCTTAGCGATAAAGCATTAGGTTATTTGTTGAAAAAGAATTTATATATTAGTGATTGCAATATTTGTTGATTTCGGAGACGTAACGAAGTATTGACACCGATTGGGGATACTTTAGGGTTATTGGTAACATGAGAAAGTGATGAAAATATTGATTCTTAATTGAGTAACATGTTTAGTGATGAACGACGAATTCCTTAACCAACTTTTTTCTCTTATATTTTCTTAAACATTTTAAATTTAGTTTTCTTTAATTTAAATTATTAAACAACAAAATCCTCCCAATTTACATAAGTTTTCAAATACTATTAATAACCCATATTTCCCCGTGGATCGAATTCTTCTTATTACTATACTCTTATTTATAATTGTAAGTGAAAAGAACTTAAAATAATTTTGCTTGGATGAAAACCGACCAAGTTTACCAAGTAAGAAACACCAGCATGGTAAAACCCAATCTGGGCTCTATATTTGTCCACCTTAATTTTGCATTGGTGTTCCATGTATTCCTACTTTTTGGCTGAGCCTTATAGTGTGCATTTCTAGGCAGAGCAACACGAGCATTCGTTGTTCGTGTCCCTTGCTGAAACGGAAAACAAAGTGAAGATGGTTCTAGATACTCTTGAACTAGTGTCATCTTCATCCTATTTAGAGGTATGTCGTCTTACGCGCATTTTTTTCTAAAGATTATTTGTTTATAATCGCTCCAAGGAACATCACATTGGAAGTTTAGAACAAGCTGTCATTTTTCTTTACAACAAAATGGTGTTGTGTACTGAACAAGTTCTAGCTTGTGTTACCTTATGCATTCCACTTCATATATACTCACTTGTTTTTATTCTATCCAGAATCTTCCTTTGTTGAATCAGAAGAGCACCTAAGATTGATGATGATTGCATCTCCTCTTGTTTCCCGTGTAAGGCGTTGCGGCATCTGTTCATTTTAACTAAAGGGAAACCGTTGCTTTGGGTAGTTACTATTTTGCTGTTGCACCGATGGAACACGTATACAGTGAAATTTCGAAGAAATTTTTGATTCTAATAATCTCTTAGGCAATAGCCTTCTCTGTTTTTTCTTGTTTTTTTTTTGTTTTTTTTTTTGTTTTTTTTTATGTCTTCTTCTTTGATGTTGTTTGGACGAATAATGCTTGTGAGATTGAACTTTTACAATATATGTCAATTTATTTTGAAATAAAATTTATTCTTAGTTCTTCATGTTATTTTTATTTACAATTTTAGCAATAAGAAAATATTATTTCTATAATTATTAAAAACTAATATATTGGCTGGAAATTCATTATGGAATTAATTGACAAGTAAATCCCATCAATAATTATCGACAAGTGTAGCTCGTCGTTTATTATGGATTATTATTGACAGTAGGCTGCCACCATTTAAGGTTTTTGACACCTTAAAACACACGACAGGCTGTCCGACAGAGTAACTCTGTCGATAATCTGTATCAACGACAGTTTTGGTCCGTCAAAAAAGGTGATTTCTGGCGTAGTGTTTAGTAGCGCTCCTAAAAAAACACTCACACAATCATACGTGGCGATAATAATCAGTAAAACAAGAACGATAATGATTTGATCAAGATAACAAAACTAAGCATTAATCAAGTAATATGTTTATGATATCCAACTACTCCTTAACCAATAAGAAAGGTTTAGCTCATCATGGATTTCTCAAAATCCATGAAAAATATAGAAGGAAGCAAGTTAAACAAACCATAAAAATCGTGATGTTCAATCGCAACTCCAAGCCCTAGCTCAATGTTCTCATTTTGTTGTAAAGTGTATTGTGTGTCTTTTAAATTTTTTGGAAGTCTTCTTATATAGTTCTCTTGAAGTTAGGTCTTTGGAGCTCTATCAGGACCCATTCCTCAAAAATAGAGGCAAAACGCGTCAAAAATATCCCGGGTAGTTGTCAGGTTTGGCTAACTCGCGTGTGGAACTTTCCAGCCGAACCTGACAACTTATTTTTGCTCCAGAGTAGTGTCAGGTTCGGATGATTTTGGATATGTAATTATCAGCCGAACTTTCTCCTGAACACTCTTTTCTTTTCGTCCAAAACTTTCTCCAAAGTTCGGCTCACTTCCCCAAACTCATTATTAGTCAAACTTTCTACTGCATACTTTGTCCAAAACTCATCTTGGGGTTCGACTATCATCATTGAATCATTCTTTAGCCAAACATTCTCCTGGATACTCCAAAAACTTGATTTCTCGGCTTCAGGTTCGGCTGATTCATATTGAGCAATTATAAGCCGAACTTCTCACTGTAGACTCAATTCTTCAAAGCTTGTTTTTCCCACAATTAATCTTCTGATTTTGATTTTTGTTTTGGTTTTGATTTTGGTATTGCATATTTCTATTGGCTGCTTTACCATAAATTATTCTCTGATTATTTTTTTTGCAGATTTTGGATATATCCATCATGTATGTATCAATAAGACTAATGACGGTTGAATTCCGGTCTGATTTCAATTTTTGTGTGATGTATTAGGTTAGGATGTAAGAAATTCATGAAATTTTGATTTCATTTTGATTATTACAAAAATTATAGTATTATAGTTAAATGGACTGGTGATACGAACTCCTTTTATCTATATTAAATTATGACTGATTCTTATCTTATTGTGATCAGTTTGTAGAACAATGGGTCTT
This sequence comes from Papaver californicum, assembly GCA_023531435.1. Taxonomy (NCBI): domain Eukaryota; kingdom Viridiplantae; phylum Streptophyta; class Magnoliopsida; order Ranunculales; family Papaveraceae; genus Papaver; species Papaver californicum. The sequence continues at coordinate 708,260 of JAJJMC010011034.1, read as the reverse complement.
TGCAGTAGCTGTCAAGAGTTTCCTTTAGAGTTTTGGTATTCCTATTAGAAGGTTGAGGCTACAAATGGAAGAACTGTTCCCTTTGCCACTGTTGCTTGTCGTAGGTGCATAAATTATTTTACTTATCTTCTACTTTACTAATAAATAATATAGTAGTAAATAGAGTTTCTTCCCAATAAGAACAAGGTGTTTTAGTTGTTGATGTCACAAATGGGGTTTTATTTTTAGATTAAAATAATGAACAAAGTAATTAAAATTGATTAAGATGCAAGCAATAGAGAGAAATATGATCGAGGAATCCTTCTTCGTTATTAAACATTCATCAAAGTAGTACACTCATCCATTCTCTATTATTCACAGATTATCACCAACCGTAGGACAACAGTTACGCTTAGTTATCCCCAAAATTCCTTATATCACTGGGTAACAGGTAGACTTAGCCACCAGATTCTCTCCGTTGAGCCACCTTGAGGTTTGCTTAGAAGATGTAACTCAATCGAATGCTTTAGGATTTATGAATTTAGGTTTGATCCTAGTAGTTAGACTCAGTACGATCGGTCCACTTTCTAGTGTTAAATTTACTTGCGATACCTTTACAGAATCCCTCTGCAAGGTCTCACAATTTCTACTTGTGTAAGAGTCATTCAACAATTACGGAATCCTAACTTTTTACTAGCTTTAGATTTATTAACAAACTAATTTAGCTGGACACCTAAACAATTTATCAATAAATCATAAACATTAATTATAATAAAACCAAACCATAATCTTGTGAAGTATAATAAAAATAGATTTATATGCTAAATTAAATCATGTATTAGAACTTAGAGTTCATCCTCAATCATTAAGAACTTTAGCTACCCATGGATGTAGTAAAATTCATGGTATACATATGAAAAAGTAGAAAAGAAATAGTTACGGTGATGAAAACGCTCCAAAACCCTAGCTTGTCCACT
>JAJJMC010011034.1:614095-707294 GCA_023531435.1 Papaver californicum | reverse complement strand
GGCTTGGCCGTGTGAAAGGTGGCTAATGGGCTCACATCAGCTTACAGCCCAGACCAACTCACGTCTTAAACAACTAATGGGCTCACCTAGGTTGCCAACCCAGCCAATTTCTTCATGTCTTCATCTTCAACCTTCAGCTTGTCTTCTCCGTTGATGGCAGCCATCATTCTCAATCCTAGTTAACCCTTGATCATGGCAGTAACACCACTGAGATGTTAAGATTTATTTCAAACACGACCCAAGTTTTATAACACCTCCATTATCTCTTCTTCATTGCAGACTCGAATTAACAACCTATATTCCATCAACCACCATCACCGCTAATAATGGCAGTAGCCATTTTCTTTGCCAGCAACTCCATCATCAATTCACTTCTGATTTCGAGTTCTCCAGCTCCATCAACAACTCCTCATCTCCTTCACTAGAACTCAACAACCACAACTCAACTCCTAAACCATTGTCAACATTTCTTCTCAATCGAATCACACCATCATTCCCTTCATCTCTAACTTCTTTTTACAACCACCATATCGCGAATTATGATGATCAATCACCATCAAGATCATTTTCATCATCATTATCGAACTGCCAGCAAACCATTATCTTCTCCATGTCATGATTTCCATTGACTGCCATCTCTTTGTTTTCTTCATTCGAACCCATAATCATCATCAAAAATCAAAACTCGATTCACCAACCTTCAACTGCCATTACATGAGCTCAACCACTGCCGTCAACTGCCACTCCATGAATCAACAGTTCCGTTAATGGTTGCAACTGTAAGAACCCTAACTGACGATTAATATTTGGGAGAAGATGAGATGGTCGCCCCTTAACATCCTGGATGATGTTGTTAACACTTTTCAATTGGCATCCCCTTAGTAAAACCGGTGGTCCCTTTTAACATCCTTTTAATTCAAACACAGATGGGTGTGGTTTGCAAACCCTTTTTGTTCACAATTTCAGATGTTATTTCGGTAAGAAATCCGTATGTAAACTTAGCTAGAAGTATATAAAGTGACTCTAAAACATCTAAAAGTTGGAGGTATTTTATGTAAATATGTACAAAAAGTTCAAAAAGAAAATAAATTCTACCTATAAGAGTAAAGACTAAAAACTCTATATGCTTATTCACTCACCCAGACTTAAACTCTACATTGTCCTCAATGTAAATTGACTCGTTCAATGTAAAATCAAGATGAGAAATTTCTAATATGATATGCAAAACTAATAAAAAGGCAAAAGATAAAAATAAAAATACAAAACCAATGTGTTGCCTCCTATGTAGCGTTTGGTTTAAAGTCGTCATCCCGACTCTCTACTCGCCCAGATTACTCCTCCAGAGGGAGCAAATCTTCAAGTCTAATTGCGTCTACATTCTCCGTAGGGAAGTTTTCGTAATAAGGCTTCAATCTATGGCCGTTGACTTTGGAAATTATTCATGTTTTCGTACTAGTAATCTCAACTGCACCATGAGGAAAAACATTAGTAACAACAAACGGTCCAATCCATCGGGACCTTAGCTTTCCAGGAAATAAACGAAGACGAGTACTAAATAAAAGAATTTTTTGTCCCACAATAAAATTCTGTTGAGAAATCATCTTGTCATGGAAAATCTTAGTCTTCTCCTTGTTTATACGAGAACTCTCGTAAGTATCGTTACGTATCTCCTCTAGCTCATTAATTTGTAGTTGCCTTTGTTTCTCCGCTTTATCATACTCCATGTTGCACATCTTTACCGCCCATAAATCTGTATGCTCAAGTTCAACAGGGATATGACAAGCTTTGCCATAAATCAACCGGTATGGAGAACATACCAATCGGTATCTTGTATACCATTCTATACGACCACAATGCATCGTTTAGCCTCGAGCTCTAATCTTTTCATGTAGTAGTAACGGTTTTCTCAAGAATAGACTTAATCTCGCGATTTGAAATTTCATCTTTCCCACTAGTTTGTGGGTGATACGGCGTACCGACCTTGTGTGTGATATTGTACTTCTTTAGGAGAGCATGAAAGGATTTTTGAAAGTGTGAGCCTCCATCACTGATAACCACACATGGTATACCATGTCTAGTGAAAATATTTTCCTTCACAAACTCATAAATCTTGAGAATCATTAGTAGAGGTGGCCTTAGCTTCCATCCATTTTGACACATAATCCACATCAAGAAATATATATAATTTTCCAAATAAATTAACAAAAGGACCCATAAAATCAATTCCACACAAATCGAATATTTCTAGAACAAGAATCGGTGTGAGTGGCATTTGATTTCGAGCACCTAGATTGCCCGTTCGTTGGAATCTATCACAAGATTTGCAAAAAGCATATGCATCCTCAAATAGGGTGGGCCAATAAAATCCACTCTCAAGAACTTTGAGAGCGACACATTTAGCACCAAAATTCCCACCACAAGCATAAGAATGACAAAAAGTAAGAATTGATTGAAATTCAGAGTCAAGTACGCACCTACGGATAATTTGATCAACACAGTTTTTCCGTAAGTAGGGCTCATCCCACACATACTGCTTGGCTATCTTCTTAAACTTCAGCTTTTAAAAATTGGACACCGTACTAGGTATTTGTCCACTAACCAAGTAGTTCACTAAATCAGCGTACCAAGGTGTTGAGGCATTAATTGAGAAAAGTTGTTCATCTGGAAAACGATCATGTAAGGGAAGGTCATCTTCAGAAATAACAAGTCTACTGAGATGATCTGCAACAGTATTCTTGCAATAACATAATCCAACGTATGAGTCTTGGCTTAGCTTCCTTCTTCTATAGTAAGTACCGAAGTGATGTGTGATCAGAATATACAATCACTTTGGTACCCACCAAATAAGCTCTAAATTTTTCTAATGTAAACATTGCAGCCAAAAAATTATTCTCAGTAGTAGAATAATTGATTTGCGTCTCATTCAGGGTGCTAGATGCATAATAAATAACGTGCGACCGTTTGTCCACTTTCTGACCCAAAACAGCTCCAACTGTATAATCACTTGCGTCACACATCAACTCGAATGGCAAGCTCCAATCGGGTGACTTAATAATTGGTGCAGTATTCAACAATTCCTTCAACCTGTCAAAGGCATCCTTACACTCTTGTTCGAAGTTGAAAGTAACCTCTTTTTGCAACAATTTGTACATCGGCATTGAGATTTTGGAGAAATCTTTGATAAACCGCCTGTAAAAACCTGCACGACCAAGAAACAAGTGAATCTCCCTCACCAAAGTGGGGTATTATAAGTTATTAAGTCTATCTTTGCTTTGTCTACTTTGAACCCTCGAGAGGACACAATGTGACCAAGCACTATTCCATGGTTCACCATAATGTGACATTTCTCCCAGTTTAGAACAAGATTAGTATCTATGCATATTTTAAGCACAAGTTCAAGATTTTCTAAGAAAATATCAAATGAATCGCCATAAACACTAAAATCATCCATAAATACCTCAATGATGCGTTCCACGCTGTCAAAAAATATTTTGATCATACATCTCTGAAAAGTGGCAGGCGCATTGCAGAGACCAAACGACATACATTTATATGTAAAAGTACCAAAGGGACAAGTAAAAGTAGTCTTCTCCTGATCCTATGGTGCGATCACAATCTGATTGTAACCGGAATACGCGTCCAGAAAGCAATAATGTGAATGTCCAGATAACCTCTCTAACATCTGATCAATGAAAGTAAAAGGAAATTGATCCTTTCGGGTAGCAGAATTAAGCTTTCTGTAGTATATGCATACTCTCCATCCTGTTTGAACTTATGTAGGAACAAGTTCGTCATCTTGATTTATGACTACAGTAACACCAGACTTCTTAGGTACCACCTATACCGGACTAACCCACTTACTGTCAGAAATTGGGTAAATCACCCCTACACTTAGCAATTTGATAATGTATTTCTTTACGACCTCTATCATTGGGGGTTTAAGCCTACGATGAGCATCACGTACTGGCTTGAAATCATTTTCTATTAAGATTATATGCATGCACATTGATGGACTAATACCTTTGATATTAGCAATTGTCCACCAAATGGACGTTTTAGGCGTTCTTCCTGTACTGTAGTGAGATTGTTCGCAATAATTGCTGGAAGTTCTTCCCCGTCAGCCAAGTAAGCATATTTTAAGTGGTCAGGAAGAGGCTTCAGTTCTAATTTAGGGTCCTGCACAATAGAAGGTAAGGGAACCTCATTATTTACCGGTAAGGAAATATAAGAAATATTACCCGTTTTAGCTTCTTTTGATCCGTCAAGGCACCACATATCTCCACTAGCTATTTGGATAAGTCAACATCCAAGTTCGGATGCCCAAGAACGTCCAATTTAATGTTATTAGGTAATACAGCTCCAAGTTCATCTTCATACCGTTCAAATCAAACATTTGTTGTGCTAGCGAACCAATAACATCGATAGACAAAACAGAGTGAACATCACTAGGATAACGCATGACTTCAAATACGTTGAAGAGAACAATCTCCTTGTCAAATTCTATAGTGAGTGTACTACTATCTACATCAATCTTTGTCTTAGCAGTCTTCATAAACGGTCTCCCAAGAAGTAATGAAGTAGACGGACAATTATCTCCATTATGCATATCCACAGTGTAGAAATCAACCGGAAAGATTAACTTGTTCACTTGGACTAACACGTCCTCCACGAGTCCCTTAGGATATATATTGGACTTGTTTGCCAATTGAATGGTAATCCTTGTCTCCTTTAAAGGTCCACGATTCAATTAAGCATAAATATCGGCTGACATAACGCTTATGAATGCTCCCAAATCAAGCAAAGCACGTTCAAAACTCTTAGTACCAATAGTAATTGGCAGCGTAAAACCATCAGGATCTTTACACCCTGTAGGCATATTATTCAGTAATATAGCTGAAGCATTTTCTCCTACCTGAGTAATCTTTTTTAGCAATCAATTTATCCTTCCTTGTACATAAATCCTTCAGAACCTTGGCGTATCTAGGTACCATTCTGATGGCCTCAATAAATAGAATATTGATTTGTATCTTGCTGAAAATATCCATGATCTCCTTGTCTTGATCTTGCTTCTTTGACTTTGTAAAACTACTAGGAAAATGAAGTGGTATGGTAAAAGTGGGAACCGTGTCCTTAGGTTGGCTAGTTGAGGTTGGCTTTTCCTTTGGTACAGTTTACACCTCTACTTCCTTTTCTACGTTGTCATTACTCTCTTCTTGTTGTTGTGGCTTTTTAATTTTCCTTCCACTCCTTAGAGTTACGAGATTGACTTGCTCTCTTGGGTTCACAACAGGTTGTGATGACAACTTTGTTGATGCTTGCGCCTTCAGTAGTTTCACATCGGTCGCCAATTGCCCTATTTGAGTTCGAATATCCTTTATTGCCATATCCTGGTTCTTCAGAATTATCTCCTGATTCTGCATCATAACTTTCATCATCTCATCTAGACTGGAGTTCTGAGTTTGTTGTTGAGATTGAGGCTGAAGTTGGAATTATGGTTGTTGAAAACCACTCTGTCTCCCATAAGTTGGTGGCATAGGAGTTGCAACTTGATTGTTCGCATAACTGAAATTTGGGTGATCTTTCCAACCGGGGTTATAAGTATTAGAATAATGATCATACCTCGGCCTTTGATTAGGAAATATAACATTCACCTCAGCATCAACTTCGTATGTAGGAGCAACTGCAGAAGCTATCCGTTGGACCATCTTCTCTACATTACCAATGCTATGTGCAAAGAATCACCCATCTCACTAACTTTTCGAACTGTCGATGAGTCTCTAGTGTAGAATTGCTGCGTGTTCGCAGCCATGCTCTCAATTAAACTCGTGTCTTTCTCGATAGTGTTATTAACTACTGCACAACTACTTGCAGCATAATTCAAGTGCCTTTCATGCGGTAGTAACCCCTCATAGAAGTGCGTGATGATAAGTTGTGGTGATATTTGATGGTGTGGGCAACTCGCCAACAATCTCTTGTACCTCTCCCAGTACTCATACAAAGACTCTCCAGTAATCTGCGGAATGTCACTAATCTCCTTACGACTAGATGCAGCCTTAGAAGCAAGAAAATACTTCTCTAAGAACATCTTTTTCATCCCAGTCCATGTGGTAATACTTCTGGAAGGGAGGTAGTATAACCATGATTCTGCTTGGTCCGCCAATGTGAATGGAAAATCTTGTAGGAAAGCTTTGTCAGAATCATCATCACTCTTTCTCAAACTTCTTACTGTATTTTGAAACTTTTGCAGATGTCGATTAGGATCTTCACCTGGTAGTCCCTTGAACTTAGGAAGCCAATGAAAAATGTTTGATTTGAGTTCCACTGTGTCATTCAAAGTAATATACAGTGGTTGAGAGTCCAAACATGGAGATGTTAGATCTCTCAACGTTTTCCTCTCTGGTGGTGGAGGTGGTATAGGATCAACCATCTCTTCTACATGTGGATCTTGTAGCAAAAACTGAGGTTCTTGTAGTATTTTCCCCTTGCGAGATTGAATTCTACACCTTCGGATAATCTAACGTTTAGGTGCCAGAGATTAAGTGCCTGAAACCAAAAATACTTGGAAAACAGAGTTAAGAACTAAAAAGAAAATCTAAAACCAAAAATAAACAGAAATAAATAACAACTAAAACCGACTGCTCCCCTGAAGCGGCGCCAAAAATTTGTTGCGTGTCATAGGTGCACAAATTATTTTACCTATCTTCTACTTTACTAATAAATAATATAGTAGTAAATAGAGTTCGTTCCCACAAAGAGCAAGGTGTTTTAGTTGTTGAATGTCAAAAAAAGTTTTTTTTTTAGATTAAAAATAACTAACAAAGCAATTAAAATTGATTAAGATGCAAGCAATAGAGAGAAATATGATCGAGAAATCCTTCTTCGTTACTAAACATTCATCCAAGTAGTATACTCATCCATTCTCTATTATTCACAGATTATCACCAACCGTAGGACAACAGTTACGCTTAGTTATCCCCAAAATTCCTTATATCACTGGGTAACAGGTAGACTTAGTCACCAGATTCTCCCGGATGAGCCACCTTGAGGTTCGCTTACAAGATGTAACTTAATCGAATGTTTTAGGTTTTATGAATTTAGGTTTGATCCTAGTAGTTAGACTCAGTACGCTCGGTCCACTTTATAGTGTTGAATTTACTTGTGATTGCTTTACAGAATCCCTCTGCAAGGTCTTACAATTTCTACTTATGTAAGAGTCATTCAACAATTACGGATATCCTAAATTTTTAATAGCTTTAGATTTATTAACAAATAATTTAGTTGGCCACCTAAACAATTTATCAATAAATCATAAACATTAATTGTAGTAAAACCAAACCATAATCATGTGAAATATAATAAAAATAGATTTATATACTAAATTAAATCATGTATTAGAACTTAAAATTCATCCTCAATCATTAAGAACTTTAGCTACTCGTGGATGTAGTAAAGTACATGGTATACATATGAAAAAGTAGAAAATAAATAGTTACGGTGATGAAAACGCTCCAAAACCCTAGCTTGTCCACTTGTGTTCTTCTCACTAAAAGCTTGATAAAAGATTTGATATCTAAAAATACTTAGAAGAGTCTCTTAAATAGGTGTCCCAAGTTGTACAAGCGTCCGTGCTCGAATCCTGTCGAAATAGGTTTCCAAATTAGCCAAAATAACCTAAAATAAGTCATAGCCAAGGCTTGGCCGTGTGAAAGGTGGCTAATGGGCTCACATCAGCTTACAGACCAGACCAACTCACGTCTTAAACAGCTAATGGGCTCACCTAGGTTGCCAACCCAGCCCATTTCTTCATGTCTTCATCTTCAACCTTCAGTTTGTCTTCTCCGTTGATGGCAGCCATCATTCTCAATCCTAGTTAACCCTTGATCATGGTAGTAACACCACTGAGATGTTAAGATTTATTTCAAACACGACCCAAGTTTTATAACACCTACATTATCTCTTCTTCACTGCAGACTCGAATTAACAATCTATATTCCATCAACCACCATCACCGTTAATAATGGCAGTGGCCATTTTCTTTGCCAGCAACTCCATCATCAATTCACTTCTGATTTCGAGTTCTCCAGCTCCATCAACAGTTCCTCATCTCCTTCACTAGAACTCAACAACCACAACTCAACTCATAACCCATCTTCAATATTTCTTCTCAATCGAATCACACCATCACTCCCTTCATCTCTAACTTCATGTGTTCTTTGTTGGATCAAGGGGTACAGACCTTGAATCTAATTTCGTTGTTATAGGGTTTTTATTGTATCCTGAAGGCATTATTTCGCATACCCGTTGTCATCGTAAATTTGATTGGGAGGGTAGAAATAATTGTCTAAAAGAAATCTTTTAGAGCCTTGAAAGTCAGAAGTATAACAATCTCTCTGTGACTTTTTCATCATCTGTTTAACCCAATTTTTCCAATATTTTTAGACAATTAGTTTCTGACAATGGAGGGTGAATCTTCAAATGCTACTGCTCAATCTCTGTAAGTCATAAACCAGACTCTGAATCGCTTGGAACGTTTTGATGGTGAGAATTTTACTCGTTTGAAAGAGACAATAAAATTTTTTCTGATTACCATCAAGTTGTGGTACATTCTTGAAGACGGATTAGAGGAAATTCCTACTCCAGCCGAAAACGACACTGATGAATTGAAGGCCAGAAGAAATAAGCGTCAGGAAGATGATTTCATGTGTCGTGGTCATATTTTAAATGCCCTGGAGACTAATCTTTACAATTCCCATAGAAGTATTGCGACTGCAAAGGAATTGTGGACTGCGCTTGATAACAAGTATAAAATTTCTGAAGCAAGTAACAAGAAATTTCTGATTTACAACTTCATGGATTTGAAGATTATTGACAGTAAGTCAATTATTGTCCAGGTCAGTGACTTTTACTCATTGTTAATCATCTTAAAGATGCTGGAATTGAACGTGTGCCTGTTTTTGTTGTTGGAGTTATTATCTCTCGTCTTCCCCCTTCTTGGAATTTTTATAAGAAGAAACTCAAGCATTCTAAAACTGACTATGACTTAGAAGGTTTACAGCGTCACCTTCGTATTGAAGAGGACTCTTGTAAACGAGAAATTAAGGATAGTCGGCAAACTGAAAATCATTCTAAGGTTAATAGTGTTGAAGTATCTAAGACACAGAATTATTTGAAACCTAAGAATGATACTCAATTTAAGAAGCAACATCCTAACAAGAAGAATAAGAATAATATTGAATGTTACTTCTCTGGGAAACCCGACTATTATGCTCATGACTGTCGTCAACGAAAGAAGCAAAAGAAAAATCAGGTGAATATGGTCGATGACAAACTTGTTAGTAATGCAAGCCTCGAATGTTGTTACCGGTAATAGTAGTGGATGGTGGTAAGATAGTGGTTCAACCATTCATATCTTTAAAGAAAGAAATCTTTACAAGACATATGAACCAGTTACTGGAGAAGAAGTTACTTCCGCAAACAATCTACGCAACAAAGTAATTGGCAAAGACATTGTTGATCTCTCGTTTACTTCGGGAAAGACTGTTACTCTTACTAATGTTTTACATGTTCCTGAAATTGTAAAAAACCTTGTTTCAGGAGACCTTGTTAAAAAGGCTGGATTCAAGGTGACTTATGAGTCTGATAAATGGATATTGTTCAAAAACGGTATGTTTGTTGGACAAGGATATGCTTGTAATGGGATGGTTAAGCTTAATTTAATAAATAATGGTTCTGCTTATATTTTTGACTCTGTTGATTTATGGCATGGTAGATTAGGACATGTGAATTAGGGTTCTCTTAGAAATATGAAAAAATTAGGATTGATTTCTGATTGTAATTTTGATAATGTTTGTAAATGTGAAATCCATATGCAAGCAAAAATATATAGAATATCTTTTAAGTATGTAGTTAGAAATTCTTCCTTGCTTGAATTAGTGTATAATGATGTTGGTGATCTAAAACATCATATGCCTCGTGGTGGAAACAAATACTATGTCACTTTTATTGATGATTGCACTAGATATGATTATACATACTTGATGAAATCTAAGGATGATGTCTTTGATATGTTTAAAATATAGAAAGCAGAAGTGGAGACACAATTATGACAGAAAATTAAGATTTAACGTTCTGATCGTGATGGTGAATATTTTCCTAATGAATTTAAATTCTCTTGTCAAGCGCATGGTTTAATTCATCAATTTACTGCACCTTATACACCACAACAAAATGGTATTGCTGAAAGGAAAAATAGAACTTTGGTTGAGATGGTTAATGATATGCTTATTAGTTCCAATTTGCCTAATTCTTTGTGGGGTGAAGCTATGTTATCTGCATGCTATATCTTAAATAGAGTTCATTTGAAAAAGATGAATGTATCTCCTTATGAATTATGGTTTAACAGAAAACCAAATTTGAAAAGACTTAAAGTCTGGGGTTGTTTAGCATATGTTGGGAAACCTGATCCTAAAAGACCAAAGTTAGGAAACAGGGCTTATAAATGTGCTTTTGTAGGATATTCACTTAACAATATTACTCATAGATTCTTAATCCTTGACATTTTTGAGATTATAGAATCTGTAGACATAGAATTTTTTGAGAACTTAAATAGGAATGGTTCCCAAAATCAACCCACAAAAAACTCATTGTTACCTAGTCCATAACCTATATATGGAGACTAATAACAATGATGAACGTTCTGCGCCTACTCAAGACATAGAAGAGATCGAACTTAGAAGGAGTAAGAGAGCAAGAGTAGAAAAAGACTATGGTCCAGATTTTATAACACATTTTGTAGAAGGAAATAAGAATGAAATTCTTAATGTTATTGTTATGAATGTTGAAGATGATCCTAAAATTTATGCTGAGGCTATGAGTTCCAGAGATGCTATTTTCTGGAAAAAGGCCATCAAAGAAGAAAAGATTTCAATTTTGTCAAACAGAACATGGATAACTTGTGACTTACCTCCTGGTGCTAAGCCTATAGGATGTAAATGGGTGTTCAAGAGAAAATTGATTGTTGATGGTTCTGTTGATAAGTTTAAAACAAGATTAGTTGCTAAGGGTTATAAACAAAAACATGGAATTGATTATTTTGATACTTATGCTCATGTTGCTCGCATCTCATCTATTTGTTATTTAATTGCACTTACATCTATCCACAAGTTATCTATACATCAAATGGATGTCAAAACTGCCTTTCTAAATGGAGAACTAGAAGAAGAGATATATATGAAACAACCTGAGGTTTCATATTACCAGGCCAAGAAAAGAAGGTTTGTAAGTTAGTAAGCATCTTTATGGTTTGAAGCAAGCTCTCATGCAATGGCATGAAAAGTTTAACAAAGTAGCACTATCATATGGTTTTGTTGTTAATGATGCTGACAAATGTATCTATAATAAGCATGATAGTTATGGATGCGTAATTCTCTGTTTGTATGTTAATGATATGCTTATTTTTGGATCTGACATATCTCGTGTGAAAGAAACAAAGAAGTTTCTTAGTTCTAACTTTTGTATGATAGATTTAGGAGAGGCAAACGTGATCCTAGGAATTAAAATCCTAAGAAAGGAAGATGGGTTGGCTTTAACCCAATCTCACTACATTGAGAAGTTTCTAAAGAGTATGGTCACTTTGACGATAAACCGTCCCCCACTCCTTTAGATCATACTATCAAGTTAATGAAGAATACTGGACGTACTCATGCACAACTTGAATATTCCAGTGTTATTGGAAGTCTTATGTATGATATGCATTGAACAAGACCGGACATAGCCCAAGACGTGGGAGTGTTATGTCGTTTCTCAAGTAACCCAGGAGTTGAACACCGGAAAGCAGTTTCAAGAGTAATGTCTTACATGAAAGGAACAATTGACTTTGGTTTACATTACCAAGGTTATCCCGTTGTATTGGAAGGGTACAGTGATGCTAATTTGAACAATGTAGAATCCAAGTCCAAGCCTACATCTGGATGGATATTAACATTAGGAGGTGCTGCCGTGTCTTGGAGTTCCAAGAAGCAGACTTGTATTTCTGATTCAACAATGTTATCAGAATTCGATGCCTTGGATGATGCATGTAAGGAGGCAGAATGGCTTAAGAACTTACTTATAAAAATCCCACTTTGGAAGAAGCCATCTCCAGCAGTCTTGATTAATTGTGATAATCAAGCTACAATCTATAATGTCTCTAATAAGACTTAGAATGGAAGTCTAGACATGCAAGTATTATACATCAAATGGTAAGACAACTACTCAAGAGAGGAGTAGTTACAGGTAACTATATTGAAACAAAGAAGAACTTGGCAGACCCATTTACGAAAAGTCTACCAAATGGAGTGGTTTCAGTAAAGTGTTAGGAAATGGGACTAAGGTCTGTGAAAGAAGGTTGATCTCCTATAACAGAAACCCAACCTATGTTTTGAAAAAGGTAAACAAGGTTCAATGGGTACCAACAAGTTATGGCTAGAGATTATGGTATACTAATATAAAACTTCCCATTTCTAATTAGTGTTGTGATTCTGCAAGAATGAGGATGGATGTAAATCTTTAATGAGTCTATAATTGTTTACAGGTATATCTAGGGCTGCACAGGAACCGAACGAAACCGAAGGATCAAAACGGAACTGACGGAACCTAACTGGAAACGGACCAAACCGAGAGTATATGATACAGGGTACAGGTACACGGGTAGAGAACCGACCATAGGGAGGTACAGGTACTCGGCTCTACCTAGGAACCGACCGGAACCGAACCGAGTGTACCTGCAGCATTTGTTTTTTGCTTGGATGATAATATGATACCTGCTGTGTACCTGATTCCTGGCACGTTTAAGTCATGTGATTATGAGCCATAAAAGTGTGTGTTGTGTCACATTTACATAAGATGCATCTTTAATGTTAGTGATGGATATCAAGCTTTCTGGATACGAACTGGACTTAGGAATCACATGAACTTTAAGGTTCCGATCATCTAAGGTTGACCTATGACTAAAATAACATTGATAAATTATCACTTCAGAATTATAAGTATCAATTATCAACTCATATGGCATTTTGCTTATGCTTTGGTAGAGTAAACCATCAGCAGCATTTTTATTTAGATAATATGTCAATAGTTATGTTCACCTGAATGGATGTGTTTAAAAATAAAGTATAGAAGATTATCCAATCATAAGTTGTATGAAGTGAACGTTTGGTTGGTGGATGTGTTTGTAGCCTTTTAAGGGATAACAAATTGACACTACGTGGAGCTGTAATGAATTGATTTCCACACTTTTAAATGCCATTCATATGTGTTGATGGGTTCTTTCTTATTGAAATTCAGATAACTAATTACTTGAAATGGTCTCAAGTTTGGGGAAATCCACATTTGTTGTGTTTCTTAGTCTTTTAGTTTAACTGTTTGTTTTACCCTGCAACTCTTATTTGGTCATATATTTTGTCATAGATCATACATTAAAGCCTCAGTTATATATCTTTCATATAACCTCTGACTTAGTTCTTTTGTTGATTGAAATAATTTCAGGTGCCTTTATAACTGCTGGGGTTCTTACAGCTGATTTAATTAGTTTTAAGAAAGGGAATTCTGAGATGGGTCAGAAGCTAATGAGAGCTCGTGTTGTTAAAAAAAAGAAGAGGAGGTACAGGAGCGGAACTGGCCGGAAACAAACCGAGAAGATGGGTACGGTACCGAAACGAGAGTATAGGGTACATGGTACAGGTACACGGGTATATAACCGACCATAGGGAGGTACATGTACACGGTTCTTCCAATAACCGAGCCGAACCGACCTTTGTGCACCCCTAGGTATATCGCAGAAACACCTTAGAGAATTACCTATATGAGTATGGAAATCAGACCGTTTCCTAAGAGAAGAAAACCGTTCTCTAAAGAAGACTCATGAATCCAGGATATAAGCACATGGCCATTAATGTGCTAAGCTACAGAACACACGATTTTCCGAAATCAATATGTGTGGAGATTCCGGTTTTATCGCAAGGGGTACTTGGTTCACTAGTTTCACCATAGAACCTCGATAGGGCTTTGAATTTCTTACACTAAATGAAGGTTCAAATCCAAAAGATACCTATCATTTATGTATTGGTTTCTACGATGATGCTAAGTCTCAATTTATCTTGAACTACGTTGGCTTGATCCCACTCGGGTACGTAGGCAGTCACTTGAGTGATGCAGCCACTCTGACTTTAAAGTTTTTTACCTTTTTTTTGCTTTGTTTTTTTGTTCTTCAAAATAGGGGGAGAATGTTGGATATTTTTAAGATTGTTTGCCGCTACGATAGGGGGTCCCTGGGGGGCATCGCCCCCTAGTAGAGTGCGAGACAGCGTCTTGAGGAAATTTTTTTCTAGTTTTTTAAAACCTAATAAATTTCCGTTCAAAATTGAACAGACGCGTGTCTTCCCATAAGCCACCATTAATGGCTTTTGGAAGCGTCTGTTGGAGACGAAGAGGTATGTCCAATAGACATGAATCTCCTATAAGTAGTGAAGATATTCTCTCATTCTAACATCAAATCAATCTGTTTTCTCTCTACTAAAACATCATCAGAAACTTATATTCATGTGTTATTGGTTGGATCAAGGGGTACAAACCTTAAATCCAATTTCGTTTTTATACGACTTTCATTGTATCCCGAAGGTATTGTTTCGTATACCCGCTGTAATCGCAAATTTGATCAGAAGGGTAGAAATAATTGTTTAAAAAAATCTTTTAGAGCCTTGAAAGTCAGAAGTACAACAATCTCTTTGTGATTTTTTCATCCTCTTTTTAACCCCATTTGTCCAACACCTTTAACTACCATTACATGAGCTCAACCACTTCCGTCAATTAACATCCAACCAAAGGTAGTATTATCAGTCGCACAAGACAGCTTTAAGAGCTTTTGGTCCCTTAATGAAGGAAAATCATGCCCCCTCACAGTTTGAGTCCCTGGAAAATGGGAAGAGTTGAACTTTATGTCCACCAACGACATCACTAGCATCGGTATGGTTATCATGGACAAACAGGTACGTAACGGATTCTTTCGACCCACTGATTTTTCAATCACTGAACATTATATATGTACTCTAAATATCCGAATACTGACCTATTTCTCACTTCTAAATGGTGAAGAATAACACGCTTTCATTCCCAAAATCTCATATGGAAATTGGTCAAGCTAATTTGATAAGTATTTTTGTACATTATGGATTAATTGCATTTGACTACCACGAAATCCAAGTTCAGACCATCAAACAATAAACAAAAGGGGTTATCTTAGTATATACTTCACAAAAAATATACACGTACAGTATATAGAAACCATGACATATCTGATATGCTGGTAGCATCTCTTTCTCTCTATCGCGTGCCATATATACACCTCTTAAACCTCGCTTAAACCTCTTGAATTTTAAGTAATTTATACCATTTATGTCTACATTATTACATTCTAAACAGATTACATAAAAAAAATATTATGTAGTGCTGGAAATGGATTGCTGTCAATGATGGATGCTCCGGCTATGAATTCCAGTTGTGCAAGTGTTGATAATACCATGGGAAGACCATGAAATGAAGGAGAGTAAAACACTTTGTCTTTCATTTCCACTGAAATCCCTTGTGAAGCACGTAAAATCCCAACCCTTAACAACACTGCGGTTCCTTGACCAATATATAGGCCCCTTCTTTGTAGATGATGTGGATCTGATGTATGATAACTTGGGTTAAAACGTCTAAAATCATCAGATGTCTTGAGAATTTAAGTACATTGTTGTAAATAATAATCGTGAAACACAGTGAATAAACTACAGAAAAGGAAAGGGGATTATAAATTCATTGTAAAAGTATCGGCAAAAGCCAAAATTCGATGAATTAAAACAAAAACCGGCCCAGTCTATGTCAAAATATAAAGAAGTGACAAGTATCCCAAATATACCTGGGATCAAGCCTTGGTTCGATACTGGTATTTACCTAATTGGTGATACATATGTATCACGCACACCAACCGTTCACAATAGGCAGAAGTAGACATTGTGGGTCAGCATTCAGCACTATCAAGAAAATATATTAGTGGCACCTTTTAAGATTCAAATACACCATTTAACCATGAGTAAGTTTACGACTGTTCTTTGAAAAGAATTGGGCCATATTATTTTAAATATATAGGGAGTAAAACATGGTTGGGGTACCGACGAACAGTTAGTTTTTTTAACAGATGAACAATCAATTAAAGTCCATGAACTATAAAACCCGAACACGATACAAACTCAATTTACGGGAATGTGTTGATATAGGATGAGAAAGAATACTCAGCGCATGGGAAGGATTCTCTGGTATATCTATCACTGAGAAGTGTTGCTAATGTAAAACTGTTGTGCCATTACTGATACGCAGAGTATAAGTAGGAGAATGCATATGTCTGACACTTAGGTTTAATTCGATTAACAAATGAAGATCGAAAGAAATCTTTATTTCCGAAAGCGCGAGGTTTTGAATAAGGCATGATAAAAAAATTTAAGAGTTTTTTTCTTCTTTTAGTATCGTTATATTATTCGGAAGTGGAGGACTTTTTTGGTTGAAACTTTTATAACATAATGAAACCGGGTAAAAAATACAAGACCACTGGAGTGCAAATCAAAGTGCGGTTTGGTTTCCAAAGACTGACATTTCTGTGTTGTTAAGGTGCCAAATTTATACTAAAAGTAAACAATTGTGGGTAATTACTTTGTAGTTGTACTAATTATTTAAGATTGATCCAGAACCATCTGTTCAACACATGAATTTACATCGTCCGGAATACATAAATTCCCGTGTTGTTACGGTAAGGGTCATATCCTACGATAACATAATGGACAAACCTCTTCATCTTGTATATACAATACTTTTTTCCTTTGCATTTAAAATACATATTGATGTTGGTGGCTGAAAATGCTTTCAGTAGGTTGTGTTTAGAAAAAACTTGTTAGTAATGTGTGGTTTTTATAGGACAATATATAAACGTTTGTTATTTGAAAACAAATATATTTGTTGTTGGCTAATCCACGCCTGATCAACTAACCCTTGAACGCTAACAACTATTTGATCCAACAGATCTCAAGCGGGACATTGTACTACTCAATGAAGGGGTTGATGAATATTGTAGTTAATTATATGTAAGTCTAAGTACCGACAAATTAAAAATAGAAGTCTAGTTTTCAACTTTAATTCTAGGTTTAATATATAATAAATTAATTTATAGTATTACGTCCTTTTTTATAAGATATAAATTTGGACAGTAAAATTTTAAATAAAGACTTCAATAAAAAAACTATGACAATCTTTGGCCTCATGGTTATCTTCAATCGACGTAACTTCCATTCAATGAGCTTTTTATTAGATTTTTATTAGTTTTTATAACCAATACGAGAACTACTATGGTTGTTAACTTTCAAAACTTGAACTCTTCTATGCCTTTTAGTGATGGAAACATTTTTGTGACTAGTTTGTCCTCAATTTTCTATTTTGATACATATTTTGTACTTATTTTGGTATTTTATGTTTTTGTAGGCATTTTTATGAAAATATACATTTGTGGAAAAATTGGCTCAACAAGTTGTTAAAGTCACCAGGGAAAAATACTAAAGGCACCCCATGCGAGTTGATAAACGCACCCCACTTTAAGATTGGGGACACCCCTCTTTTAATTAAAAAATCCGGGAAAGGCGGGAAAGTATTTCTATGGCGTGAAAGTTATATGTGAGGTTGGTAATCCAATTTTTATGGAGTTTTGACGTATCTGAATTATCATAAAGTGTTTAATACCATCAACAAGACTAATACACATCAATTGGAGAGTTTCTAGCCGAGAAAATGGTTGGAAATCCGTGTTATAGCCGGAAAAAGAATCTCTCCCTGATTAGGATATACACGGGATTAGAGTTTGTTTTGATTGTATTTTGGGTCCTATCGAGTTAGGAGGAGTTTTTAGGGTTTATTAAACCTATAAATAGCAAAGAGGAGGAAGAAAAATCAAGTTGGGTGGCTCGGGAAAATTTCAGGAAGAAAAAAACTTTGTTCGTGAAAAGAAGAGGAAAAAGAACAGACTACAGAGGAAGACAGTCATAGTTCGCGTTGCCTAGTCATTTTTTCTCCACTACACTCAAGATCAGTCGTTGATAATTGTTCTCGTTACTAATATCTTTTAGCAACTACACCTAATTCAGAGTTGTTGCAATACTTTGTTGCAACAGATATAAGGGTATCAGATTGCCTGTTTCAATTATTTTTTATTCTTTTCTTCTTCTCAAGCACTTTTGAACTATGTATCAATCTTTTAAGAGTGTTTTGATCATGATGAGCTAAATCCCATTACTGGAACAAAGGAGGAAGCAATATTTCATGAATGAACGAATCTCCACAAGTCTCCACAAGTCTCAGTGAACAAACAATTTTTACCACTTTTTAGCAGCAGATTTTCCTGGGTTAACTTTCCAAAATTTAAACTTTTCTTTACCATTCTTTATTTTTTTAAAACCAACACATATCTTATGAAGAGAACTTTCAAGTTTGGTTTCAGAAAAATCACAAAGCTGGTGTTGATTGTCGACTTGGAATGCAATTTGAGACATTTCTATTAACAAATTTAGAGAACTATTTATAATAACTTTTAGTAGAAAAAAATTGTAGAGAAGATTGAATTTTGGTGTGAGTTGAATGTTTGAAGAGGGTGTAATATAAAGAGGTAAGAAATATAGGCGTTTTTTTTTTGTTGTCGGTAAATAACCGTTGTAGTTCAAACTTGAACCGGTCATAGAAAGTTGAGACGATCGGTTCAATCTTTTTCGAGATTTTTTTTTCTACTGTGAAAAACTGAGTTTGCTCATCCATGTGGACCATCAAATGAGTTTATCTGACAATTCCCATTGGTTTTGGTCAAAATGGCCAGACCTATGACACGTATAAAAATAGAGTCCTGCTAAATGAGCTGTCTAAATAGACGATGTAAAAATCATTCACTCACGAAAAAATGGGCCCTGCATATGGATTTGCAGGAGTGGGTTTATGGGTTTCATATGTAAGGGAGCGGTTTTTGGATCGTCTATTTAGACGGTATGTTCATAATTTTCGATAAAGTAATTAAAAAAAACAAACTTAAACTTCATGTTGGTTAGAAACAAGGACCAACTTGGAACTTATTTATACAGTGACTAGTGAGTTAGAAAACCGTAGAGTTAACTTTTACGCCTTGTAATTGGGGAACCTTCGCCCAATTTCTCCCTCTCCTCTCCCCATGTTCTCCTAGACAGAGTCCTATAAGTCTAGAAAGGCTCTACCTATCACTCTCCTTTTAAAAAGTTATATGAATTACGATGTTAACTTCGACGGCATCAAGCTTCCACATCTACTATGAAGCAAAGAAGCAAACCCATAATCAGTGTAGCTAATTTTATTCATCACAACAGAGCAGAGAAAACGTGTATAAACCCTACATAGTCTTTCACCTAACACAAAAACCTAATAAGAACATGTCAAATATACACTCTTTAGAGCAAAGACAATGGGATTGGTATATTGGCTAATTTACCAATTACCACCCCACAGTGGGACAGGAAAACCCAAAAAACGAGTTGGAAAATGGGTATATTGGTAGGTTTTCCCATCGAGGCTCAGAGAAAGTCGATCGTCTATGTTTGAGACGATCGACTCTCAACGACTCTCAATTCTCCCCTATAAATTCAAACATTTTCAACTCCAAAATCACACATTTTCCACTCAAAACTTCTTCTACTTTCACTTCAATCTTAATATTTCCATCTCAAACTCTTCTTCTCAACCTTTGTTAAAAAAAAATCATAAAAAATTGCAAAAATTGCAACCCAACTTGATCTCCCAACCCAACTAGATTTTTATGGAGTCATACTCGAAGATGTTATTAATAAGATATGTGATGGTTACAAGAAAATTGAGAATGAAAAAAACAAAGAGGTCTTCAAGTTTTAGATGTTAACCAAGTCAAATCTGCAGCTATTAGAAAAAGAAGAGTTCAAGGCAAGAAATTTCTTAAATGTTAACCCGAATAACCGTAATGTAGCTGGGTTGTTTTGTCGATATCAAATTATAAGAAGACAAGTGGAAGAATTTATAGCTTTAGTTCGGGTTGTCAATCGATATCGATTAAGGGGTGAAACCAATATTGAAGTTGTATTGCGAGCTCGAGAAAAATGGCGAAGATGGAAAATGACAAGTTTTGCTTATGAAGCTCATTATGCAATCCTGAAGGATTTTTTGATTGTATGTGTGAGATGTTAAAAAATAGGCATGCTACTCCAGAAAAAACGTTGTTATATTTTAATTGAATGTGAAATAAAATTAGTAGTTTTTTTTTTGCTTTATGAAGCTCATTATGCAATCTTAAAGTATTTTTTGATTACATGCTCTCTAATTCAACTACAAATATCATAAATAGTTAAGGTGGAATTATAGTCGTTGGGTGTGTTTGTAATTATAGTCGAGCATCGGCTCAACCTAGGCCGAGCGACCTAGCATACCTCGGTCGATTCATATTGCGCCGTTTAGCCCATTCTCCACTGCCCAAAACCGAGTTTGCCCATCCACCTGGATCCATTGGAATTGCTCTTAGAGGAGTGTGCACGTAATTAGACTCACCTAATAAAAACCACGCTCTGTACTCGTGTCTGCTGTACTTTTATTGTCTGGGTGATCACTGATATGCGGTACGATTTTTAACTACAGGCTACCGAGTCGTCACGCGAATCTGCTTACGCGAATTTGATCAGTCTAATTAATTAATTTATTATTAAAATTAAAAACAATTTTATTTTTAATTTTTGGGGTTTTTAATAAAATGCCCATGTGTGAAAATCAATTAATAAAATGTCTAGGTTTTTTTACTTTAATTAAATGCCAAACTTTGACCTTTTCCGTACCGTTTTTTTGAAAAAAAGGCTAACGGCTGTTAGAGGAAAGGTGACAGTAAATCGGCTATATTAAAAGACATTCTAGCCCCTGAATCGTTTGGGTCGGCCGAGTTAAAACAATGAGTCAGGATAAACTCAACTCAAGTAGAAAAAAATTCAACTAAAACTTTCTTTGATTTTAATGATAATCCAAATTATTAAAGCAAACAATACTATCAAGAAAAGTATTTCATTGATTCATAGCGTTCCACCCAAAAACAAAAAGAATTTTATTTTCTAGATTTGAACAGAACAAGTTATTATCGATTCTTACCAGTTCATTAACATTAACGGGAGATGAAGAACAAGAGAAGTAACTTTACCATCTTTAATACCTAAAGTTACAGAACCAGGATTACAGAGAAACAAGAGAAAGAAAAAAGGGTAGAAACATCCTTGTAGCTATTGATCATGGCCCTAATAGTAAACATATGCTTTTGATTGAGTTTTTCTTCATCTCTGCAGACTTGCCGATACTATACACCTTCTCCATGGATAACAAACATAACCCCAGCAACATAAATTGACTATAATTTAGTATACTTGTTACACTAGTTATAAACCCTAACCACATAAAATCCCCAAATTAAACCATAATTTCCAAAAATTTCCAAATTAAAACCCAAATCGTAAGTACAACAAAACCCCCCAAATTAAACCTTGATTTCCAAAAATCCCCAAATTCAAAACCCGATACAGAAAACCACAAATTGAAACCCAAATTAAAACACTACATCCCCTAACAAGTACATGGGAATCGTCATTTGTTTCCCCTTTTTGTTCTTCATCTTCACAGCTAGATAAAAAAGGGATTTTGATACAAACCCTAACAATATAAGAACAAATCCTTCGAACTTAAATCTTCAGAGAGTCTTCTTCTTCGAGTTCTTTCGGAGAGAAAGAAAAAGACAAAATAAAATGATAGGATGAAAAAGTCCCTAGTCGTGTATTGCTAAAGATTAGCCTTCTAAATTAACACGTGTTATGATCTGGTAAATTATTATCTTGAACCGTCGATTTCTAATGGGCGTGTCAAAATTTGGTGGACTTAATCTTCAGCTGTCAATTAATCATTTTGATGGACGGTCGATGATATTATTCTCATAATCTAGAGTAATGGGCAGTTTTGTAATAACATTCATCAAATCTCATCTCGTCATATAAGAAATTGACCAAGTCCACGCTATTTTATCATTTTAATGGTCTTGACCGTTTTTCTGACGGTACGAGTATTTAATTGAAGTCGAAAAAAAACGGGATCATTTTATAAATTTGATTTCACCGTATTGACATTTTATTAAAATTCCCTTAACTTTTAGGGTCGGGTATAAATTTATAGGAAGAGGTTGAAACAGGAGAAGGGAAAGGTTGAGAAGAAAGAAAACAGAGAAGGAAGGAAGCAAGAAACGGGTTGATTGAGATCCGACGTTTTATTCGTCTGGTTTCTTTCAATTATTTCGGAAATCCATCTCTTTCTCTGCTCTGCAATTTTTTTGCTATTATCATCAGCTATAATGAAAGGATCTAGCAGTAGCCTTGTTGCTTCAATCATGGCTGCTTCCTCTGCTATGGTTTATACTTCGTCTGGTGATTGGGATATTTCTGCTTATCCTTCCTCTAATAAAGTAAGATTTCATTCTCTCTGGTTTTGGTCTCAAAATCTCTTATTTTTCTCTTTCTTAGTATTTGGGTTTTCTTTCAAGATCTTTTTCTTCTTATTAATTTGATTCTGTTTTGGTGTTCCTATATTGACCTAATAAAATTGACCTTTTTCTGAAATTTAGTTTCAAAGATCGCTCCTTTTCCTCTCTTCCAAGATTGGATTTTTAATGTGTAATTCATTTTTGCGTAATACCCTTCCCTGTTTAAGTTTCTTAATTTTCCTGTTCTGTTTGCTCTTCTGTTTGGATTTCATTTAGGGCTGTTCTTCTCCGTCAAAAGATGAATCTTCAGGGAAATCATCTTCTGCTTCGTTAGAGAAGGATCAATTTGCGCCAAGATTCGACGGTTTGAGATTCATTGGGACACTAATAACTGCCCATAGATAACACCAAAATTCTTCGCTTATCTCAATCCTGGATTTTCATATTTGTCTTCCAATTATTTTTGTAATTGAAAGAAATTTTCTGGCTGTAAAGAATAGGCTTCTGAGATAAGGTTTATTATTCGATTATTGTGGTGAGGGATTCAATTGTTTGTTTTTTTAGGGTTTCTGTAAAGTATCTCAATGTTTGAGGAGAATGTTATTTAGAAATCGATTGGTTGCCTCCAGTAAAATATTGGTGTGCTTCTCGTTACATTTTAAACATGGATGTAATATTATTATTATTATGGATGATATATGTTAAATGAAAGAAATTGTTTTTTTTTTTATTTTAAATTATGATACCTTTCATGAAAGGTCCTGATTTTCTGTTTAGTTTATTTCTTCTATCATGGCAAATGAATCTGACTCATAAATTTGGTGCTGTTTTATTATTATTCATTTGAAGAAGAGAAAAAGGCAAACTAAGTCCACTCTGCAGCATTGTACACACATTCTATCTTCTCAGAAAACCATTGTCTTACCTCGTCTGTCCATCTTGTAGATAGAGATTCAGATTTTAAGTACGTAAGAATGGACTTATGAGTGGTTTCGATCTGCAAAGAGAGTGTGGGTTTTGTCTTATAAACTTCATTTATAGCGCGTTTGGTACAAGTTTTTGGAAGCCCAGCAATTAGATTCCTATGAATGATATTTTTAATTAAAATTTTATTGTTTGGTTGACATAATTTAACTGTAGGGTAATCCATATCAGTCGAATCACTTTAATACGCTTTCTCCCATTTGAAATGTTAATATCTAAAAAAAACAGACCAATTTTAAAATTTTAAAATTTAAATTTCTAAACCAACGTACTGTTTGTAGTTGTTCCACAACATTTAAATGCCGAAAATTCAAAACAAACAAGTTATAATACTAAACCAGTTGATATATATAATTATCACATAAAAGTAAAAACTATAACCTTGTCCTTGCACAAATAAGCTAGTCCACCTGTTGTACTAGTAGTTAAACATATATTAAGATCATGCAATATCAGTTCCTCCCACCTCACTCACAAACATAAGCTGAATTACTTAAGAATCTTGTTCTTCACATAGTTTGCTCGTTTTTCTTCCCTCATGCCGAAGAAAACCTTTGTTTTTGTAGATGAATCGAGTATAATAGATGCGACATCTATCACATCATCTTTGTTAGGCCATTTATCTTTTTTAACTCCTCAAACAATTGTTTATAGACATCGGCTTCTTGAGTTAGTGATTCACGAACCACTTCAAAGTGTTCAAGTGTACCCGTCACAAATTTGTTGAATGAAGAAGCCATCAAACTAAGGCCATTTTAATCTCCACTTGATTCACCAGATCCAATATCGAAAGAAGATGTCTAACCCTTTTCCTCATACCTTTACCGTTACCGTTACCACTATTGGTTTCGTTCATTGATCCAGACTGGTTGCTTTGGTCTTGTTCAGTCTCTTGCTCATTTTCTTGTTCATCTTCTTTGTCTATCTCTTCCAACTCTTCAACTAAGGATGAAGCTCATTTCCCATTTGCTCTATCTTCAACAAATATCTCAACTAATGCTTCCAAATGAAGAAAAGATTTCCCATACACTCACTTTGCACTTGTATGAGACTGCAAAAACCACAAACAATAAAATTTCAGTCCACGAACAATAAAATGGAATTTCACATATTTCAGAGCAGAATAGAACAAAAGAAACCACATCTTAATTCTCAAAAGAGGCTGAGACCTAGTTTACAACAGCACAGAACAGAACAGAAAAGAAAAACCTAGTTTACAGTAGCACAGAACACTTCAGAATAGTGGGGACCCTGCATGTACTCCTGATAAACAATAATGTAACAACAAATGTACTGAAACTACTCAGCAAACTCCCATGAACTACACATGCAATCTTCCATTATAAAAATTGATGAAAACTTTATGTAAATAGACAAATGAAGCACTGCAGATTCATTTGAACACCAAACCATACCTTAGGAAATAGTCACACAAAGTTTTCAGAAATAACAAACTCACAGGGGAGAGACGAACACAATGTTCACGTATGTAAAACTGATCAAGCCCAATTGCAATTACTGAAGATAAAGTTGGTGCAGACAGTCACTCCATGTTTACTATATAATTTTAGTTCAAATTCTGGAACTTGGTGCAAGATAAGACTTATTCATATTCTGATGGAGCAAAAAAACAAAAAAAAAATTATTCATTTTCTAGCACTACTGATATTTGAAGAGTATTACTGACTTCAGAAATGTGTAATTGTAAATTATGGAACTGACCGTCTTTCGTTCCATCACGAGATATGTTATAATTGTATAACTACATTGGCACTTGCCTCAGAATCTCTTAGAATTTGTTCTTGTTTTTTACCAATTTTCACATACAAGAATTACATTGCTATTGATAATGATAGACACATTTATGTGTATTATTTAATCTCATATTTATAATGTTATTATTCGGTTTATGTATTAATATTATCATTTTGTTGTGTTTGTAGGTATTTTTGGAAGAATAAACCACTGCAGAAAAGTCAGATTAAAAAGTGTTAAAGGCACCAACAAGAATTGCTAAAGGCACCCATATTTGGTTCAGGGTACCCATTCTCTTTCAAATTAAAAATGAATATTGTTGGGAAAATATATTTCTTAAAACAACGTGATTTTGCAAACGAGAAATTGAAGGAAAATTTTTAGGATTTAAGGCAAGAATCGTGGGAATTTTACAACACATAAAAGGTGTCATTAATTCATTAATTCTTTCAATATTCTCTTTGATCATTCAACGACACCTCTGGTCAGTTCTTCTTTGTAATTTTCTTATAAAGTCATAAATAAAATAGGTTTTTCTTCCACTTTTTTTATGAGTGGCTAATCTTCTTTTCTAGGGTGTAGCAGGAAGCTATTGTTGATGTGCATTCTTAATATTTTATTTCTTAGACAAAATTACTCTCTTTTGTGCTTTTCAATGACTAATAATTTCTCTTCTTTAAAAGCTTCATAATAATTGTTCGGAATAGATTTTAAACTATTGATCTTTTATAAGCGAATGAAATTAGATTTTTGCATAATGATTTAAGTCGTAATAATATTTTAGAACGTTTTATATTTCAAGGCAAGAGATTGGTTCGAAATTGTCTTGAGTAATTGTGAGAGTAGATTAAAGATATTAAATTATTAATTTTACAACCATCAATAGTGGTGGAATCTGAAACCCTAGAATTATATCTTCCTAGTTAATTAATTTGTGTATATATTTTATCTTTTTATTTGTTTAATTTATTTCATTAAAATATCATTTTTTTTGTTATTAGCACATAAGTTTATTAAAAACTAGAAATTGCACTTCTGAAATCCCTGTGAAACGAACCGTGCTTGCATACTGTCTTATCGACAGTCGTGCACTTGCGGTATAAAATATCCCATCAAGTTATTGGCGTTGCTGCCGGGGATTAAGACATTGGGATTTTTATTTTTTCTTTAATTTTGTGCTAATTAGTTTAGGATTTTTATTTTATTTTATCTTTTAGATTTTACCTGGGTATTTTCTTGCCTTTGATGCACAAGTGATCTCTTACAATTATTGTGAAAATTGCCTACCAAAAAAGGTAAGTATTAAAATCCAATTTTATTTATTTCATTAATTTTTAGATTTTTTATTAATTTTTTTTAGAAACAACTTGTATGTATTTCTTTTAGATTTTATTTTATTTTGTATATTAAAAAAAAAACATTGTACACACACCAATTGCATCGTCAGACTACCGATTTTTAGGAAAACCCGTGGAAAAGTAAGATGAACCCGTGCCTTGGGCCTGATGGGAGTTACCAGCTGAAATTCCACAATCTTTAGTATCGTACCTTTGACCAGTATTTGAATGTATGTATATTTTGCTAAGAAACTTGAGCTTACCTATTTTAGTCAACCTTGCATTTGCATTTGCATTTGCACCAATAAAAAAAATGTCGCTGAGGACCAATATAATGAACTTCGACCCGAATTTCAAAATGGACATTACCCGTACTATGACTATAGTGTGGATAGTACTTGGGACCACCACCAGCCTTCTGAAGGCTATGGTTCATACTATAGTGATCCCAATTACTATTCGCACGCTCACCAGTCGTAAGAACGGGTAAATAAACAATAATATACTGAGCAAAATGTTAGTTCTTCATCTTTTGAGGATTCAATGAAGCAGTTGCAACATATTACTTCTTATGATCAAAGTCTTTCTTTAGAAGATTCACTCAAGAAGTTGACTGAAAGTTCACGTAGGAGTGACATATTAATATAAAATTTTTATGAAGAGTCACTTAGGTGTGAATTAGATCAGAATAAAAGACTTGCAGCGTTAAATACCGCTCTCGGTGAACTTAAGACAGGTTTAGATGAAATTGAAGAAGAAGAACGGTTAGCTGTTAATATTGCTTAAAATGAATTTAATTACCAAAATAGTGTTTCGAGTTTTACCCTTGATAACGATGACAAATATTTACCTAATCTAGAGGACGAGGTTAGAATTGAAGACATTACTTGTTCAAATAAGGTTCAACCATCTTCATATCATTATGAGGATTAGGATAGTAGTGATGAAGAATTTGAAATTCGTAGTCATAGTGATCAGGAGCTTCATGATAATAATGATGTTTCTAGTTCCAATCATAATAATGTTAATGATTATTTACTTATTCAAGAGGAAAATGATTTATCTAGAGATACCATTGTTATTGACGGTGAGATATTTCCCTGTTATTATGAAGACGATGACGGTTTAGAGGAGCCATTTTATCCTAAGATTTCTGTTTTAGAGAGATTTTGCTGAAGTTCGGAACGTGACCTTTCGTGAAGAAAGCTGAGGCATAGAGGCCCCCCTTAGGTTGGACTACGGAACCCTCTTCAGAGATGGATATTCCCAGGGCGAATCCTGGTCTGGAGTTTTTCGAGAAAAGGTCCCTTCCCTTAATATCCAGATTGGGTCGAACATGCCAGATCTTGAGTGAAATATCAGGATTGTGTGAACCAGATCAGGCCCGATCACGATTCAAAAATAATAGTCTCTGATGAGAATTTGAATGTGAGTAAAGGTACCCCACCTGACTACAACCTAGAAGAATCAATTGAACCTTTTTCTAAATCTGATAATTTAGAAATTAAGGAAATTGTGATTAGTTCATCTAAGGACACAGACTATCCTAGGTTTCGGGGTGAATATCATTCTCCCCGTGGTAATCCTTTGACTCTTATAAAGGTCCCTCACTTAGGACTTGATGTATGTGCCTCTACCATATTAAGAAATTATCTTCAAGAACTATTTTCAGAGCCGGATGATTTTGTCCAGAAAGAAATTCAGTTGTTAGAAACCCATATCCTGTTGTTGTGGTTTACCCGGTTTTATGATACCATGATTGATTTTGTTTTCCCACCAATATTTTATTTACCAAACATGGAATGTTTCAATTTCAAATGTGTCAGATATTGAATACTGTAGTGAAGCCTAATTATTTTAGGAAATCTAAATCGATACATTTTCTTAAGAATGGCTACCACTTTCATATACTTCATTTAGGTCAACTTTGTGAGTCAAACTCAACTGACTTCAAGGATCCACAGTTGTTTTGATTATTATTATATGATTATTAAATTGTAACTAATCCTTTCTTGTTCTGGCTGAAGACTTTAAACTTAACGCTCTATGGGAGGCAACCCATATGCTTTTGGTACACGGTGCTGGTAATATCTTTCCCTATCTCTTTACTATGATCATTATTAATCTTTGTTCATGATTTCATTCATTTATCTTTAGAACATCGAGGACTATGTTCAATTTAAGTTTGGGGGTAAGGGAGAAAATTTAAAAAATTAAGTTGTACCACAAAACTCCAAAATTGAGGAACTTGTGAACAATTCAGGATGACACTAACCATTCTAGGTAGATGGAAACAAAACTCTTGTCTATAGGAGTTGGTGTGCCCAGCTAAATGGTCTATTCATAAAAGGACAGAGCTCAGGTGTTAGAAATAACATGATAGTCGTCACCATATCTCGGAGTCGTCACCATATCACGTTCTGTTTTATTTTTTGTAACTTTTTGTGTTTCTCTAAGTGATTTGGCGGGGCACTAGTATCGCCTTGTTGTCGCCAGGATGAGGTAGAATGATTGAGATCAAGCCCCATTATTTTAATTAAACTTGACTAAAAAAATTTGACACTTGGATAACAATATGTGTGTGTTCTCCCGTTCTCCGTCGCCTAAGCAATCGTGAAATGCAGGATTCATGGAAACTATCATGTAATCTGCTGACAAGGAGCATGTGCTTAGATTCAAAAGATCTAATCATGTTGTCGAGGAAAAAATAAAATAAAATAAATAATAATAAATAAATAATGTTCGGTAAATAAATCGACCGCTGAGGCCCTTGTATATACCAGTTGATATTAAAATTAGGATTTCGACCAGTGGGTGCGTATCTCAATCCATCTTGGAACGATGTTCATAAAGATGTTTTGGAAAACACAGTTCACCTTAGTCAACATGAGCACACTTCTATCTCCATATCCTTCGTCTTAATCTATTCATGTGACTGTGGTTTGTTAAATCCCGAGTATCGTGGTCCATTATATGACTTTATGAGTAGTGCTTTGTTTTCTTATATATGAATTTTAGTACGCTTGAGTAAAAACTCGTGTACAACAATTAGATTTATACAGGGTAATGATTCTTATAGCCAAAGAATTTAGTATGCCAACTAAATAGCTTGTTTAATGTCTACCCTCAATCATTCACAAGTAGATAAAATTTGGAGTAAAGGTTTTGTGGGTATACCTCTTGTAAACCCTCACGAGACAAAATTCGTCCACTAGGGACACCTAGGGGTTTAAAGGCTTGTTGCACACGCTAAATGCAATCGTGATGCCTGCGAAGTGAGTTAGGATTTTTATTTTATTTTCTAAATTAGATTTGCTCGACGACTGGCAAAATATAAGTTTGGGGGTATTTGATAGACACATTTATGTGTCTTATTTAATCTCATATTTATAATGCTATTACTCAGTTTATGTAATAATATTGTCATTTTATTGTGTTTGTAGGTATTTTTGGAAAAATAAACACTGCGGAAAAGTCAGCTTAAAATGTGTTAAAGGCACCCCACAAGAATTGCTAAAGGCACCCATATTTGGTTCAGGGCACAAACTCTCTTTCAAATACAAAATGAATATTGGCGGGAAAATATATTTCTCAAAACAACGTGATTTTGCAAACAAGAAATTGAAGGAAAATTATTATGATTTAAGGCAAGAATATCTTCTTGCCTTAACAAAGGAAGTTTTACACGATCGGGAGTGTTAAAAAATCAAAACAGAATTGTGGGAAACTCAAAAGGAATCAAATCTCGTGAGATATTTTCTCACGTCAAATATCAGGGAGAGAACTATTCTCGCAAGACCAATTGATTTCGTGAAGTCAATATGGGAAACATAATCTTTTCGAGAATGAAACAAAATCATCCAGTCTTATTTAGAGAAATAAAATCAGAACGGATAAAGAATCATATTGCCGAGAATATATTGAATGAATGAAGAAGATATTAAGAGAGATTTGGATGAGTTAATGGGGTGTGAAGTCGTTGTTCTATAAATAGGAGAAGCTAGTGAAGGATAGAGGAAGATGGCTCTGCCAGAAACCAATTCCAGTTTTCAATCTGCATCTTAGCCAGAAGAAAGGAAGAAGAAGAAGAAACTATAACTAGACAATGTCGTTGAAAGAGTCGCAGATATAGTGGTCTTTACTTTCAACTCAGCTGCTTTCGCAATAGTTTTCTGAAGAGATTTCGCGATGGTCCTGAGATTTACAACAAATAGAAAGAGGCATTGATTTACAACACATAAAAGGTGTCGTTCTTTCATTAATTCTTTCAATATTCTCTTTAATTATTCAGCGACACCTCTGGTCAGTTCTTCTTTGTAAATTTCTTATAAAGTCATAACTAAAATGAGTTTTTCTTATATTCTTTTTATGATTGACTAATCTTCTTTTCTAGGGTGTAGGAGGAAGCTATTGTTGATGTGCATTCTTAATATTTTATTTCTTAGATAAAATTACTCTCTTTTGTTCTTTTCAATGACTAATAATTTCCCTTCTTTCAAAGCTTCACAATAATTGTTTTGAATAGTTTTTAAACTATTGATCTTTTATAAGCGAAGGAAAATAGATTTTTGCATAACGATTTAAGTCGTAATAATATTTTAGAACGTTTTATATTCCAAGGTATGAGATTGGGTTCAAAACTGTCTTGAGTAATTGTGAGAGTAGATTTCAGATATTTAATTATTATTTACAACCATCAATAGTAGTGGAATCCGAAATCATATAATTCTCTCTTCCTAGTTAATTAATTTGTATATATATTTTATCCTTTTATTTGTTTGATTTATTTTATTAAAAAATTATTCTTTTTGTTATTAGCACATTAGTTAATTAAAAACTAGAAATTGCACTTCCGAAATTTATGTGGAATGAACCGTGCTTCCATACTGTCTTATCGACAGACGTGCAATTGCGATATAAATATAATATCCCATCAGATAAATCTCAGTGGTAATTCTATGGCAAAGTTCATATGACGACGAAAAGAAGAGTATCATTTAACATCTAAAGACATGGATTAACAGCAGCACAGAACAGAAATATCCGAATCCTAGTTTACAGCAGCACATAACTGCAAAGATTATGAATTAGAAGTGGTTTGAACATTACCTGAGCCCAATCATCAAACAATTTCTTCTCGCATACGATCTTATGGTTGTCATAATCCCATTGAAAACCACTGCTAGTATTTAGCATTTCATTGATTGTCATTGTATGTTTCTTCAAAGTTTTGATCCTAGAATCAATAATGGTAATTGTTAACCCAGCAGTGGGTAGCTACTCCCCAAATTTTTGTTCAATAACTTTTTAAGTATCCATATTTAAAACCCGTATCACTTTCCACTTCCCATCAAGTGTCAGTTTTGTCAAGATATCAACTAATATGTCATCTTCAGCTTGTACCCAATTCCGGTGAGGTGCCATTACTTACCTGTGTAAGAGAAAAATCAAAATAATTAGTATTTTCTTTCACCTGATCAGTGAGTGTTATAGTGAGAGTGATACTGATTGATATGACTACTGACTGGACATTATATAAAACAACCTAAAACAAGAAATTGAGTGAAGTACTAATATCATTAAGCCCCATAATTGATATATATATTATATTAATGATCTTGTAATAATGCTGCACATTCTTGTATTTCATAATATTGAACCGAAAATATAATCTCGAAGTTGAATGGACCCTTATCAATACCGAAAAGAGGAACCTCGTGTACATTGTAAGATACCAAGCGGTTATTGACTAACTTTATTTCTGACAAGACTACTTTAAAAATCCAGCTTATAGTTATAAACGGTTCATCTAAAATTTCTACAGTTAACAACACCTTGTAAACACAAATCAGTATAACATCAAAGATGCTCAGATGTTAACATTGTATCATTAAAATCCACTTTACCAGTCAATCCCCCACACCCCATTTCAAGTTCCAAAACCCGAATTTCCAATACAAACAAGCACTAAAAACCAATACTAATACAAAAAAATTGTTCAACTGGAAATCAAATTCCATCAGAAAAACAAACCAAAACAGCTACAAAAAAAGTGCTAGCAACAAGGATCATTAAGAAATTACATACGAGATCGAAGCAGTAAATATTTACTAAGCAAGAAGAAGCAAGTATTTACTAGTAACAAGCAAAACCAAATGTTTAACAAATATGTTTAAAAAAAGTGATAAGATTTTGTATTTAATTAATAAAGTGATATGTAAGTTAATCAATAATAAGAGCAAATTCATAAACCCATGTTGTCATGCAATTATACATTACAGACAAAAGTAGACTAATAGAGGGAACTAATGAATTCATTTCAACTAACTACACGCCTGCATCTAAGTCTATGCGCAGTCCATCTTTCCCATATTTGATCAGCGAACTCATTTCTCTTAACAACCCAATAATCTGAGAAATCAACATATTCTATCATTCAACTTTTTTTGAGGAGAAACTGATGGGATTTTAGAATAGTGGTAAAAAGGGTTTGATTCTCAGACTTGTGAAGATTCGATTTCTAGACCTAATTTTTAATGACAAAAAATAAAAAAAATAAAAACGAAGTTGATTTAAAATTGATAGGAAGAACTAGGGCTAAGATTCCACCACTAACCAATATTTCAAGTGATAAAATCTTACAATTCTTGCATTCAAGTTATTCTAAGTATTGCCAAAATTAGGTTTTTGAAAGAATAATTATAAATCGAAAGCATGAGACATCAAAAGTTTAAAACTAAGCATGACTCATCAAAAGAAAATACAATCATTTAAGAAAAACCATTCTTTCCAAATTAATTCAGAGCAATTAATAATAAAAGAATTGTAAATAATAGTTAAATAGAAGTTACCACTTAATTATTGGAGAAATAGCTTCCTCCATCTCCCTAGTGATGATGATTAGCTCATTGTATTGGAAACACCCTCGAAAATATATTCCAGAGCTCAAAAAGTGCTTACAATGGGGAAATACTAGTAACACAGGAGAACAGAGACGCTTATAAGCGTTACAGAGAAGTGTTCTCTGTGTTACAGAAGAAAGAAAAGGGAACAGGAGAAAAAAACGGACTGTATATGCAGCAGGAATACGACTGCTTCAGCAGCTGAAGATACGACTGAAACAGAGACAAAAAGAATAACAGTTCAGCGACAGTCTTATATTCTTCCTCTTCTTCGCAGCAACAACAGAATTTTTTCTTCCTGGTTTTTTTCCGGTGGCTCTCCCCCCTATTTTCTTTGCTTCTCTTTGCTTTATATAAGATTAATAAACCCTAGTAACTCATGTGAACTGATAAGGACTCAAAAACAGATCCAAAATCAACTCTAAATCATTGTAAATCCGAATCAAAGTGTGTTCCCTTTTCCAGCTCCCAAACGGATTTTTCACATATTTTCCGGCGTGAAACACTCTGGATTGCGTGTGTACAAGCTAGTATAGATTGTATCTGGATTCTGGTGACTTGAAATCACCTAAAAATCCCTTAAAACACGGTTGCCAACTAATCCAGGTGACTTTCTCACATAAACTTAATTTCCCGCCCTTTTCGGTTTAGAATTCAAAAGGGAGGGTGCCTTTAGTAATTTTTTTGGGTGCCTTTAGTATTTTTTCATGGGTTCCTTTATCACTTTTTGAGCCGATTTTTCCACAAATCTTCATTTCTCGAAAATACCTACAAAGACATAAAAAACCATAAATAGTACAAAATCGAACACTATCATAATAGATAATCGAGCACAATTTAGACACAAAAATGTGTCTATAAGAAACCAAATTAATAGGACCATCTTCATAGTTATCTTCCGGTAGAAATTCATCCATAGGCAGTTCTCTCCTGATAAGGTTATAAATCAAGCAACAAGCCATGATAAAAAGACAATGTATGTTCACCGGATACCATGAGGGGCTCATAAGTATATCCTATCTCATTTTTAACAATCCAAAAACTCATTCGATTGCATTCCTAACCCTACAATGTTTCATATTGAATAATTCTTCGGTTGTCCTAGGTTCTATACCTTGCTTCCATTCCTTCAAATAATAACGTTCTCCTCTAAAAGAAGCAAAAAATCCTCCACTATTTGGATAACCAGCATCGACAAGGTAATAGTAACCTAAACAAGTCAGCGTGTAAACAACCGTCATTATCTTAAATAAGAACACGAGAATCACCTACTAATCTGCAGATTTAAGTTTCAATACATTAATGAACTTACCATGTGGAACTTTTAAGCCATTCTTTTTGTAAATTGCTTCTCTAAGAACATGAGAATCGGCAGCTGAACCTTCCCATCCAGGATACACATATATAACCTCCAAGTTTTAAGAGCATACACCTAAGACATTAGTAGCAATTGTTCTCTTCCTTGTACGATATCTAGGCTTGTCTTCAGTACCGACATGGACACTAACATGTGTTCCATGTAATGCCCCTAGACGGTTCTAAAGGTAAAAAAGGTGTTAATAGTTCATTACAGATAAGGTAAACAAGGTGTTAATTATTCATTACAGATAAGTTCATACCTTAAAGCAATTCCATCTCTGGTCAGTAGAACTTGTAGCCACTGATACATGTTCTTTAAGTAACTCCCCTTGAAGTCTAATAACTCCTTTCAACATCGTGTTCATATGTCTACTAATGGTATCTCCGGATTGCTTGAATGTAAACCTTACAACTCTATTCTTATGGTGATGTGCAATTACATACAAAAATATCGCTACCATTTCTTCAACATCACAATTCCTATTATTTTCTAGTCCTCTAATGGTGTGCAACTTATGGCAAAGAATTCGAAAAGTGCGTTTATTGAGTCGAAGTTGTGATTTACATGTTATGTTACTTTTGTAAACCAGATCGTGCATCACCCAAAATTGTACAATAGTTATTTCAAAACGATCATTGGCTCTCAACATAGAACTTTGATGATGCAGTACATATGAATAAAAGTAAACGTAAAATAAAGTTACGACATCCAATGTTGTTCGGATATTATCGGTCATCGTTTAAGTTTTCTTTTCTTTGTCAGCATTAGAGGAGCCATACTGGAAAAGACAATAACTCATTCCCAGTAAAAAAACCAAGAGACACAAAATTTATCATTTATCCCTAGTGTAGATGGTGGATTTTTAACGAAGGATAAAATAGTAAAATCATCTCTACCCAGCAATAGAATCAAAGAAATAATGGAACTTTGTTTATGCTATTGACCCAACATCAAAAGCATAAAATTCATATTTTATATTCCGCAAGAGAATTGAAACATCGAACGCTCGAAACAGGCGTCTCACATTTATCATGTACTCTCTCTAAAGATACACATATAATATTAGAGCCTCACCCGAATGAGCTCTCAATATTCTACATACAACATTAGTATTGTGCAAATCAGTGCTTACTCCTCTACAATGATAGGGAAGCTCCTAGATGAATTAGTCACTAGTATAGAGCAACATTGTCCTCATAATATCACTAGTGTTGATCACAACTTTTTCCCATATGATTTCTGACTATACAAAATAAGCATCCAAAACACCTCTTTGTTCCTGAGTGGATGTCATTGCTCCTAGATAAATTTCCTATTAGTATAGAGCAACTTAACTCCTCTTTATATTCCCCGGTTGAATATTTAGAATGATTTTACATCAATATTCAAACTTTAAATGAGTAATATTGATTTATCATAATGCATAACAAGCTGCGCACGAAAATATTAAGTCGAAAAATATCACATCATCGTGCAAACACTAAGTCGTCGTTGTTCCAAATACAAATGTAAATCTCCAATAATGATTAGTCGAGCTTGAATAACATGTTCCCAATGTTGGTTGCATTAAAAATCCCAACATTGGTCGAAATACTACAAAAGCCTAGTTTTGGTTAATACCCAATTTCCGACGCATCATCATAATCACCATGTAAAAACATGACAGCAGACGTAGAATGGGAAAAATGTTCTAATCAACATATGATCCCCTATATGTCTACTACGACATACCAAAGGGGCATCCTAGTCCGAGTAACGGTCTAAGAAATATTGCCTAAAACCTAGATGAACTACATGCCAAAACATGTCAGAATTTTATCTGGAAGGTTATTGTTAGCTCCATTAAACAACCAAAACGATATTCCTGCGGAGATAGTCATTGATTGTCCGATTCCGAATTGGGGCTGATCATTGAAAACAAACATCATATGAATAATCTACAGTGTTTTTACTGAAGGACATGAAATTTTGAACATAAAAGGATTAACACCAATGGGTGTGAATAACAATAATGGTCTTTGAAGCATGTAGCTGCAAAGAGTATATAGTTGCTAAGAGCTTATAGTCGCGAAGAGCAGGTAGCATCAAAGAGCAAACAAGAGGAGGAACTAATAATAAACAAAATAAAGAAAAAAAAAGGGTTGTGGGACCGGTATCAACCAGCCGGCTGGTCGGTCGGCCATCCTTGGCCGGTCCCCACTCCCTTTTCTTTTAGGTTTTATTATTTATTTATTTTATTTTAGTGTTTCATAATCATTTTAAAACTCATTTGTTCTTCTAATAGCTGCACACGTCAAGGTCCTACACATAGCAAGGTCCTGCAACCATCTAATATATATTAAAATACCATTATTTTAATATTCCTAAAATTTTGTTATTCTCTTTAAATAGTCCTTGCACTAATATTATTACTAAATATATATATCAAAATATTGTAAGCCACTATATGATGAACGAAGCATGGAGTCGCGACTACCAAGTACGTTCTCTCACTAAACCCGTGATACCACCTTGGTCGGTCCCTCTCTCCACCTTGGTCGGTCCCTCAATCACTCCTTGGTCCTGCTACTAACAACATTTTGAATTTCTTTACTTTGTCAAGCATAATAAGACGAAATTAAAATTATTTCACAATTACTAACGCTAGTATTCACATGATCATGGCGTTTACAAAAGGTTAGCCCTTACATAAACCTAGCGCTTACATAAGACAATCGCTCAATAAGCTTAGTGTTTACATAAACCTAGCGCTCACATAAGCCTAGCGCTAACATAAACTTAGCGCTCACACAAGCTTAGCGCTCATACGAGTATACAGCTCGCACAAGCCCAACACTCGCACGAAGATAGTGCTCATATAACATTGCCACTCATACAACTTCAAAGGTCATACAAATATATTGCTGCCTTAACTGGCACAATGATATGCATCAACTACCAATTATCATTATCAATCAGACTCTCAAACAAAATGATGTATTAAGCATCATTGCTAGTCTCAGTAATATGCTAGTCTCAGCAACAAGCTAGAATCAGCAACAAGCTAGTCTCAGCAACAAGTTGGACTCAGCATCAAGCTAGACTCAGGAACATGTTAGACTCGTCAATATGCTAAGACTAAAAGTCTAGCTAGGTCAACAACTGACCAAATAATACATGTCTATAAAATAGACTCAAACCACGTTCGAGACATCAATAGTCACATGGGGGGATATTCACTAGCGCTTTGGCCTGGCGGCCTACAGCACGTGCGGTGTAACTATACACCCACAATGAGAAAGTATAAAAATCGTGTCGGCAGTTGAAGAAGTGAATGGAATAGTGGTCGTACAACTATCAAGTCCTATTAACATAATGGAGTCGGTTTTCACCATGATCGCCACTTCTCTACTCTCCCGCTCCTATGCAACTACCACTTACGAGATCAATGTGTTAATTTCTACTTCTATAAATAGGTTCTTCAACCTATCGACAAAGGACTTAAGAGTTTTATCTCAACATCACTTGAATGATCACCGAGCTATCATCTTAGATATTCTCAAAAAACTCGCTTTCGTCTTCACAGTATTTCAACACATTTCATCATCATTGACATTCAATCTCATTGATCTCAATAATTTCTCTACTTCCCTCCCTACAGATCAACCCTTCACCTTCCTTTGTGACCGAAGCGAAATTGGAACAGTCATTTCTTAATTTAGGCCAATTTTTGTACAGATTGATCTCTCGCATCTAAAAAGTACTTGTACAATACAAATATTTGGTGTTTAAGCGATTTAATATTACAAGCATTAACCTACTCCATCTTTTTTCCCTTGTTACCCTCTAATTGTTTTTACCCACAAACACCTAGTTATCAAAACAGGAACACAAAAAGATCACAAAACATAGAGGCAAA
This sequence comes from Papaver californicum, assembly GCA_023531435.1. NCBI lineage: Eukaryota > Viridiplantae > Streptophyta > Magnoliopsida > Ranunculales > Papaveraceae > Papaver > Papaver californicum. The sequence continues at coordinate 668,461 of JAJJMC010011034.1, read as the reverse complement.
GACCACTGCACTGCATCAAGCTGTAGAGTATGGTTCGATAATACCGAGTATTAGAATATGAAATTACATCTTAACCTCATGTTAATGAAAGAAGCAACCTATATGGTATAACAAGGGAGATACTGGTTACTAATGAGTCAGCTAAGGATGATCATCTAAAAATCACAAAACACCTTATATGCTTGAAGACTATAAAAAGCAAAAGCCGTCAAGGACACAAAGATAATTGATCAACTTTACATAGATATGAACATAAACTAGTTTAGAAAGATAACTTCAGATAAACTCCCATAAAGATGGGAAGATATATTCCTAAAATGAATAGAAGAAAATTTCTTAAACATATGTCATTTGAAATTTCTAGAGTAACACAAATTCTAATCACAAATACCGTCATAACTAAATCTTAAACATAATAGCTACACTTTATATCAAACCAAATCTTAAACAACTTACAAGGTGCGGAAAAAAAGGTGCGGTGCTCAAAATTAGGTGGTCAAATGGATGCTTCGGTCGCTTTTTCGGCTAAATGCTTGTCTTCTGTAGATGGAAGAAGTAGCTTTGTGTCTGTAAGATTTTGGGTTAAATTACTTAGGTGAAACTTTTCACTCCATATCATAAACCAGCAACAAATTAATAGATTTGTAACTGCAATAATTCTTGCTAAGAAGAATGCCCATATTGGAACCAAATATACTACATGGTACAACTACCAAATATCTGACCAACTCAGGTGCTAATAAAGATATCATTTTAGCATTTCAAAAGTCAAAATGAGTACATATGAGTGTGACAGAACTACAACCTGATCAATCAAAAACATATTATACAATTAACGCAACAACAAACTCCATAAAAAAACCCAAACCCTAAAATGAAAACACCATAAAATTGACATCACATAATTATACATTGAACACAACAACAAGCTCCATAAACATGTAAATGTTCAAGGGTTTTAGAAACGCATACCCCAAGCAATGGTACACTCCTTATTGGTCACACTTGCTTCAGTAGCAAACCCTAAATCCCGAAATCCTAGTATTGTGATTACAAACCCTCGAATCGCTAATAATATTGGTTTCCGTCGAAAAAGAAGAAGAAAAAGTAAATTAAATGAAAGAATAACAGTAATCAATCAATCATGGTCGATCTCCATCAAGATTTTCTTCTTTTGTCTCATTCTCTCTCTCGATTTCATAAGGAGAATGAAAAACGAGAGAAATAATTTTGAATTTAGTTTTGTTTGAAGGTTAATTTAGTCATTTTCCTTCAAATCCCATGTTTTTGGTCTGGAATTGGATTTTATTCCATCGATCGGCCGGTGTAATGAAAAAGCAGGATTTAGAGCGAATTGGATTCTAGAATCCAATTCCAAGAGTATATGGACTGTTCGATTTGAGAGAATTGGGCCATTTCCCTTGGAATCCGATTCCTAGGCTCCAATAACCCGAACCGAACGCGCTGTTTAGTACAATGGATTTAATGAAACTTGCATTTCCGGAGCAATTTTCTCATTGGTTTTCATTGAAAACAAAGGTAATTTCACAGGAACAGGATCTTCAATGCTTATGTTTGATATTTTTGTAATGCCCACTGTCTTTGTTCTAACCTATTTTTGAACAGGATCTTAGTAGAGGTGCTTCTTCTTTATCATTTTCTAAGTACTTCTAATTCTTCAAACAATAGAATTTTCTGATTTTGATCTGGGGAAAATTGGAAAAGCCCATGATGGGATTGAAGGGGATGTTTCAGAGGAATCGAAGGAGGAGACAAATCCCATGAACGGAATGTTTCTGAGGGTTCGAAAAGTGCAACCTTTTTGAATTCTACTGGACGAGAACAAAGAACTCATGAAGGGAATTTTACTGAGCAGAAGACAAATGAGAGTTTAATTAGTGGAGGAGGAAGCCCCGGCGGAAAGAGTCAAATGGGGAGTTTAGTTGCAGAAGAAGACAATAGTTTCTTCTTTTTAATGAAGGTAAGAAGAAATGTGATGTATATAACGGGAAATGGGTAAGAGATGAAAACGAACCATATTATCCAGCTGGTTCATATGTCCATACATTGAGAGATCAATGGAGGACCTATCAATGGAAGACCTAATGATGATTATTTGAAATGGAGATGGCAACCAGATGAATGCCATATACCCAGATTGAACGCTACTGATTTTCTAGAAAGGTTGTGCGGAAAGAGGATCACTTTCGTTGGGGATTCGCTAAACTAGAATATGTGGGAGTTATTGGTGTGTGCATACTTCGGCTGGTGTCGCAAATGAGAGCAGAGTTCACAAGATAATGGGAAGAACCAGCAACAGAGGACACAGACTTGTATGATTTTAGATATGAGGACTGCAACTGTGCAGTGCAGTATGTGAGGGCTCCCTTTCTGGTTAAAGAAACATATGCGAAACATCCAGAGTTGTGATTAGATTTTAAATATTAAACGGTGAGAGTCTTTGAAACAGGCCACTGGTGAAATCATGAGAAAACATCTTAAGGAGAGAACTACTACCAAGGACTACATGTGTACCAAAATTAGAGATATCGGAAGCATTCGATATAGCTCTCAGTACTTGGGGCAAATGGGTTGACGTCAACATTGATACTAACAAAACTCAGGTTACCTTCAGAGGGTATTCAGTTTCCCATGTCAAGGGTGGACCATGGAACTCATGTGGTCATTGCCATAAATAAACCAAGCCAACCTTTAAAGCATCTAATTTAGCTTAGTACATTAAGAAGATGGAATTGAAGGGAACGTGCTTCAACAAATGAAAACTCCTGCAACATATATGAACATAAGTAGGCTGATGGACACAGAAAGGATAGTTACCCTTCATTATATGGAACTGCATCTGTGCAGGAGTGAAGCCACTGGTGCTTACCTGGAGTTCCTGATACATGGAATGAATTGTTGTACGTTTCACTCCTAAAAATAGGCACTTAAAAACTCAAGTAAAGAAATCAAGGACTTGATTATATTTGAAAGCCAATGTTTCATTCTTTGTCATCCAAAGTTACATATTTATTAGGTGCAGGAGTCGCAACAGTGCTCTTGATACCTCATCTTTGTTGCTGTTTAGTCAATATCTGTCTACCTGCAAATGTTTATATACATCTCTTAACCTACCCTCCCTGTTGAGTTAAAAGAGTCTAATTAGACAAATGGTTCATATGGCAACCAGGTTTCCGGACTCGGAATCAGAACACATTATTTCTCATTTCTATCAGTTCTTCTACTAAGAATGGATGCAGCAAATAGTTTCAGAAGCGAGATGCGTGGTGCAGCAAAGTTCATGGAATGGCTTGGTTTCGATATGGACTTGGAATTTGGCTTTGAACTGTAGCGAACTTAGTTTCTCGGATGCGGATTGTTGCTGCTATCAAACTGGTGTAAGAAGTATACTGCTCACAGCTGATATACGTTGAATGGTACCAAAGAATTTGAAGCTTTTTTGGGTTTGATTAATCGGATGCATGACTTCTAGTTGGGCTTCAGTTGGCATAATCACGAGCTTCGCCTGACAGTTGACTGTTGGAGATAGTAGCGAGATGATATATCTAATCTTTACGAATCGGAAACAGCGAAGCAAATGTCTGCTCCACAACCTTTGTTCGTGCTAAGAGGGTTCGTAGGTGAGGTTGCTGCCAACGAGGATTCTGAGGGCTTTTTCTTTGCTGAATCAAGATTGAGAGATGTCTGCCTAAATGTCCTTCATAGTAGCGAAGTAATTTCTCCGAAGATATTCGGTTGGGACAAGATATCATAACTAGGGTTTTCTGAGTTTGAAAATCGGCGAATATAGGTATAAATGAATCATGTGATCGAGATAGTTTAATGGTGAGATCGAGTATAAGAGTTTTGTCTTCTCTTGTAAGCGAGGTATTGTGGTGACTTATCATTGGCTTGCTTGCCGGAGAGCTTTGGATATTTCACTTGGTGCTGAGTTTTTATTCTTTTGTTTCTCTGCTCCTTCTATTTGTTGGCGAGGTGAATCGATGTGCACAAATGGTGGTTTCAATTTTCCGATTTGGCACTGACATATTAGGACTAGGTGAGCAGGAGGTTGAAGTTGAGATTTAGAAGCCATATTATAAAATTTTTAATAATAGTAAAGTGTAGAGAAGTTATGGGTGAAAATTATGAACTTTGTTTTAAATTAGAATAATGGTGAGTGAGAGACTGAGAAATGTAGAAAAAATATGAGTTGAAGATAGAATTAAATATTTATAAAGGATTGATTTTCAACAATTGGATGATAAAACACTGATCGACGTAGATATCATCGAACGACCAAGACTCTATCGTTGGTGACAGAGATTTAATCGGGCGGTGTAATTTCTACCGAGCGGCTAAAACTCTACCTCGATGGGCAAATCGCTAAAGTTACCACTTTGCCGATGAGCCATATCCATAGTGACACCATAACTGGTAAATCTATTGCATAGGAACCAACTTAATGACAAACTTTGTTAAAGCAAGCTCTTAAACCTATGTAAGAGTAGGTCGTATTGGTTGTCATTTTTGTAATATTAAAAAGTTCGTAATGTATCGAACAATTACAATAGAATTTTCTGATTCAGGAATCATTATTCTAAGAGTTTGTAACCTATCATGACTAATTCCTGATGATTAGTATTGAACAATTAAAAAAGGTGAAAAAGTCGAGTAAAATATCTTTCTACCACGTGGAAGGATTCTAAGACGTTAGTAATATAGGAAGATAACACCGAAAAGTATGGAAAAGAAGTTAGAAAGCTACTATTCACTTTTCGAGAATTTCTACTGCCAGCTCCATATCAGGACACGTGGAAAGCATCATGGCTCCATCAACGGACGAGTTTGAATTAGGAGACAAGAGAATTAAATACTACAGAGAAGCGTTTTTGACTGGACTTTGTCAGACTCGAACAAAGGAAGATGACAAGACAGTACAAGACACTTCGAAGATCATACGAATAGAAGATACACGAAGGAAGAAAGAGACGCGAATCGAGATGATGACTAAAGTGAAGTCGAGATATATCAGCGCGAGATCAAAGCATGTGAGCACGAATGTTGTTTCGTGCGGACAAAGAAGAAAGATAAGATTGCCACATGGGATAAGATATCAGATATGATGTGTCATGTCGGTAGAATAGCGTGTTGTATAAACATTTTTGTCTATAAATACCCAAGTAATTTTTGTGGTTGGGTAAGTTCTTTCTTCTTCCAGGTTAGAGAGTACGTTAAGTCACCTCGGAGTCAAGTTTGTAACAACTATTTTCATTAAAAAGTTCATCAAGTTTTATTCAATCTTAAGTAAGCATAAAAAAAAGCTATTTTGTTACTCATATTGGTTATGATTCAATACTTGTATTTCCATTCAACAGTTTAAATCTAAAGTTATGTATTCATATGGTTGAGTAGCTAGAAAATTTGCTACTACAATTTCCGCAATCTCAAATGGACTCAAGAAGATGGGTGTTCATGTGAATCTTTTTAAAGATATCTAAAATCTTCTTATCTTATTTCATAAATTTAGCAAACCTACGAGGAAAACGAGGATAGGGAACATATCTAGAAACATGAGGCTTATAATTGTCTTTTGTTTGTGAAACAACATTTTCAGAGGGTTGTGTATCTTCTTTTGGTTCACTCTCTCGTTATCTGATTCAACCACATATTCATTGTTTTTTTTTTTTTAGATTTCTTGTCATTCGTCGTGCAAAGCGAAACAGTCAACCGGCTTATAAGTACCAAACATCACACATACGCTAACACACAGTCTACTTAGTAATACAAAGCTCACATTAGCTAGCAAGGAAGTCCATGGATTCAAAAATCCCAGGCAGACACCTTTATTTTAATTACCGTCCTGAAACCTGTATAGTCAAGAGATCTTTTCACAACCGGCTTTCATGCTCCCTAGCAGCACCACAAAAATTATCGGTGACTAGCCTATATGCACGTTGTTTAATTTCCTTTCTTATTTAAGCAGCCATGTAATAGTACTATGTATTCTAACAATCAACCCTTTAGAAAGAAAAAAAGTGGGGGCACACCGCCCTATATAACCCAGTAGAAGTAAATGTGTCTATTGTTTATGCCAAAATTCCCATTGACATGAACAACCAATAATTTGATAAAATACAGTAAATAAAAAGATTTTAACTAACATTTTGATACACAGAATCCTCTTTAAAATCAATTAATTAGAAAGGTTTCAATTAACCATTTATTTACTTATCAAACATTTGATCAAATTACAGTCTTTAATTCAATATTTAATTCATAATCTTTATAAGTATAGAAGATGAATCATGATAGTGAAACTTTTAAATAGTATCTTACTTAAAAAATACATACCTAATGATCTTTTCTTTCTTCTCTGATTACTCTTCCTTAGCCTATTCTTCTTTCAATTGACCGACCCCCTCTTTGTTGAATGATCTCTTCTATTTATAGATTATCTAATGGGTCCCTCTTGTCCTGATACCTTCTTTCATTCTCCTTATTATCTTTAGATCGGGATGATTGTATGGTTGACAGGTCATGCTCTTCACTTTTTTGGTCTGTTACCTTGTATGATTAACACGTACTCTTCGTTCTTTGAGAATCATCTTTGTCCCGGTCATAGGTGTCAATCATGTGGTTAAAGTAATAAAAGTAATTATTGCCTTTACTTTTCCGTTCCATGTTCATTTATTACTCTTACTTTCCCGTTCAATAACCATTTAATGCTATCTGTTTCGATCAGTGTGATACTACTTTCCCGATCTTATGTGTCAATCATGCAGGGATTTATTCAGTCGTTCACATCTGTCATTTACTCGATCCTTTCATACGGCTTTGATTGTGTGCTTCTCGTTCTTCTTAGAACCACTGCTTCTTTCCTTAATCATCTTACACGTGTCGTCCTCCTTTTATTTCCTAACATCTACTACACTCGCTCCAAAATGGTTGGTCAGTATGGGATTTTGGGTATAAAAGGACAACATGTTTCTAATTATGAAAAGTTGCAATTGACAGGACCGGCGTAATGACTAGGCCAGTTTTGAGCTGTAAAACTAAAAACTAGCTCATAAATCATGATCACACCATTTTCATTTGCCTTTTTCATTACTCACCAAAGCAACCACTGAAATAGAAAATAATGAGTTCTTCAATGCCCATTAGTGTTAATGGATTGAACCATCAAGATTTAAAAGATAATGATAATCAAATTTTCATTTTAGCATGTCAAATATCAGGTTTTTCAATACTTCCAATGGCTTTATAACTGCATTAGATCTTGATTTACTCGAAATCATAGCTAAAGCTGGTCAAATGCATATATCTCACCATTAGAGATTTCATTTAAGTTAGGTACTCAAAATGCCAATGCACCTTCCATGTTAGATAGGCTTTTGTGTTTGTTAACAAGCTTTTCTATTCTCAAATGCTCATAGATCACTACCCAAGATGGCAAGATTCAACGACTCTATGGGTTAGCATCTGTTTGCAAGTATTTTACTAGGGATCAAGATAATGGTGTCTCTGCTTCTCCTATAGCTTTGATGAATACAGATAGGGTCTTCATGGATAGTTGGTAAGATTTTATTTATCATACGAGTATAATATAACAAAAATTCAGCAGCCAAAACTCTTGCTTGGCTTTAAAATGTTTAACTCGTGTATTAAACTCCTCTCATGTGCCCTTGTTTTTCCTCTGTCCTCAGGTACCACTTTAAAGATGATGTAATGGAAGGTGGAATTCCTTTCAATAGAGGCCATGGAATTGTTGTTCTGCAATAATAAAAAAATTGAAAACAAATGATGTTAACATTAAATAAAACTTTCGAAATTTAAACATTGATTTGAGGGCAGAGTCATTTGATCATCAAACTGTCTTTAATACAATAGTTCACCGGTATACCTCAAAAATGAGTGATGCTAAATACCCAACAGTGAAATTGTGTCCAGGATAAAACTGCATGATACAAGTATTGTATAGCACTACAATACTTGCCCACTGAAACGAACTCAATAGCAAGATGAAGGAAAGAAATAAATAAGCAAATACGCAAGCAAAACAAGAAGAGAGGAAAATAGTAGCTTGCTCTGGGATAAATTGGAATGAAAAATTCTGAGTTATTTTATAGGCAAAATTAGAGACTGGTAGTAATGGCAATTGATTCTCAATCAATTTCATGCATGGAGAGCGGACATAAGAGACAAAACGGAAAGAAAACTTGCAGAATTCAAAACAGCCATTACTGCAAGAGAAATTTTTTGGTAAGCCATCGGGTCAGACGTCCCCCCATTAAGACAATTTATTTCTATATTTAAATTCATTTGGAAAATATATCAAAAGAATTTTGTCCAAAAAGATAAGTCTTGGTTGACCCACACCCACACCCGAGCCCCGCCTGTCTGGACGGCGGCGGCGTGCTTCGGTGCGAAGCACCGCGCGTGTGTTAAATGTGTGGTTGCACCAACTAGCCCATTGCCAAGTCCTTTCCCTCACACAAAAGTGTGTTGACCCAAATGGCCACTCTTAGATGCAATTTTCTTAGTAATATGGAGAGGCAACATATTTAGTTTCTCCTATGTAGGACTAAAGGTTTCATTCACAAATAGTGAAAATGAGCTAGTGTCCTTAATGACCCCTTGGTCCTAAGTTACTATCAATCCAAGACCACATAAAACCATTTTCTCCGACAGGAATGAGTGCATTTGATTACCCTGAGGTAGATCTTAGATTCAATCAAGTTTTTAATAAAGCTACGTCAGATCACACTACCTTAACTATGAAGAAAGTACTTGAAACTTACAAAGGACCTTAACTATGAAGAAAGTACTTGAAACTTACAAAAGATTTGAAGGTATTGAAGTGTTGGTGGTGGTGTTGGAGTCACAACAAAGATTGGTTCGGCTCGGTTCTTAATAAAACCGAATGCATGTACCGATCTATAACCGGTTCTTAAATTTAGAACCGGTACATGTACCTTCTTTATTCAATATGGTTTTAAACCAGTACCTGCTAGCTCGTTTCGTTCCAGATTCGGTTCTGGGTTTGTACTTGTGCTTAGGGTTAGGTTTTGATTTTAGGGGAAAATGGATCTATCTCAAGCAAGATCATCTCTATATGTGGGAAAATTGAAATTAAACAAAAAATTTATTCATATGATTTGAACTCTGAACTATGATTCGAGTATAACCTAATTAATTGAAAAACATAAAAGTATACATAACATAGTTTGTAAACCAAATAATCATTCATAAACAAAACCCATAATTTCTAACAACACAAACTCCTTCCCTGCAATAGTAATCATTCACAAACAAAACCCATTTCCAAACTCTGTTCAAATCCATCTCTACCACCGTCAAATACCAACAACATTATTTCACCATTATTCCTCCGTTTTGAGATACAATTGATTCTATTTCTCTTCTTCTTGATTCATAGATAATGACTTTGTTGTATCGGGATTTGGATTTGAATCTGTAGCTAGGGTTTGTGGAGGAGGAACTAGGGTTTTTGGAATAAGATGATGATAATGATCTAATTGATTAGGGTCAGAAGAAGAAATTAGGGTTTCAAAATCCTGAATAACTGAAGAAGAAGGTGGTACTTGTGCGGTTGATGAGAATCATGACGAGATAGTGGTGGTGCTGCTCTGGTGGTCATGAAGAAAAACCGAAGAGGAAGAAGAAGAAGAAGAAGAACTAAAGAAAAGAAGAGAAAAAAATAATAGGAAGAACTAGTCGACTGAAAAGTGAACTTCTATTCCTCTACTTAACCTAAAAATAAACGGCTAATATTAAAATTCTAATTTCTAATCAAATGTCTAGGGATAGCAGGTTTTATCTAGGTCGGTTCGGCTCGATACTTATACCTAGTGCTAAGCCGGTTCTCACTTTCATTCCTTGTACCTGTATCGAGCCACTCGGTTCTGGTCCGGTTTATCCCAATTTCATCGGTTTCGGTCGGCTCATGTGCAGTCCTAGTAGATGCACCATGTACTGCTGCACCGATATATCCCGGTACCATTTTTTTCAATCATATTGTTACATGTTGTGTGCTTAAACCAAACTAATTATCGTTTATGTCTATTACATCGTTCGTTAAACAGTTTGAAAAGAAAACATAATCTCTTTGATTTTCCTTTCCTATTATTTAGAAGAGTTATTACTAAACCATGTTGCAGGAGTGGAGAATATTGGAGGAGACATGTTTGTCGGTGTTCCAAGAGGAGATCTATTTTCATGAAGGTGACATTTTTGTTTCCTGTAAACATTGTATTAGTTAATCGGATCAATTATTGTCTTCTTTACATTTAAATTACTGACTAATACATTACCATGCGTGTATCGCTTGCAGTGGATTCTTCACGGTTGGAGTGATGAGTATTGCTTGAAACTTTTAAAAAACTGTTATGAAGCTCTACCAGACTGCGGAAAAGTGATTGTTGTTGAAGCGCATCTTCCTGCAGAGGTTGATGATAGTGTTACCTCAAAACTTTTGTTTGAACAAGACATGAACATGTTAACTCAGAACCCTGGAGGTAAAGAAAGGACATTTTCAGAATTTGAAGCCCTAGCAAAGCAATCTGGATTTGCTAGCTGTGAAACTCTATGCTCTGCTTACTACAATTACGTTATGGAGTTCCATAAAACAGCAAAGAATTTGTATTGCTAAGAGCATTTTATTTTATGGTTCTTTGCAAGTTTGGCTTAAATATGATGGATGAAACTCTTATCTCCAAGATCCCAACTATGGGCATGAATTCCAAACCTCGGCAACTTTTTAGTCTTCATAATCATACACTTCCTTTTTTTATCCCGTTCCAGACATTTTGACCCACCATTGTGGTAGTAATGGCCTCGACATTTTGTCCCACCTCTGTAGTAATAGTGGTCTACATCCTATAGTGGAGCAGCTACCTAACGAGGTAACTACAGGGTAATGGATGGTAACCAGGTCAAAAAATGGCACATAGATGATAAGAGTAATCCTCACTAAAAAATCCTCAAGACAATTACAGTCTGAGAAGTGCACGGTGGTAAATGTCACTCCCTAATATGCAGACTAAGGAAGAATGATAACCGATCAAAAAAATAAAAAATGATGAGCAGATTCGGAATAAATACAATGAGAGGATGAACATCCTACTAAGTGTTATGGCCAACCAAAACTGAAATTCAGAGAAGGCTCTGACTCTTGAGTATGCCTACTTCTACAACATTGATACCACCACGACGGCAGCTGACACACTAATACACCAAATTTTAAGTTTAGCAAACTTATGGGAGGCTTTTTACAATATGAAAATATGCAAGAACATGTATTACATTCTAATTTTCCATAGTGACATCAACTATCTGAATTTATTGAACCAGAGATACACTTGTAATGAGGTTAGTCAGAACCAGCAAGCAAACAACAAGTTTGGGCAAAAGATGTCAGTAATTCTTGGCGGCTAGTGACCATCTAAGCTTCCGATTGACTGCTTCAGAAGTTTCTGTGCCTCTTTTCTTCTTCTGAATTATCAAGACAGAAAACATCAGTTACGAAAAGGGAAAAATTACTCTAGCCACTGGTTCAATTCACATGTCACAATTTGATTACACTATCGAAGACCTAGTTGAAGGCAGTGAAAAGAGCTATGAAATGCCACAAACAATAATAGAAACAAAGAAGTACTCGTGCAGTGTGTTAAAAAGGCCACTCCTACATATATTAGGCTACAATCAAGATATTCTCGAACTTCAAGCAGAAGGAGAATTAAAGAAAGAGGTATTACCTCTTTATATCTTCGACAGCTTGTCTCCTCCGTTGTATCTGAAGTTCTAGTATGTGAATTAGCGTCGCTCTGGCCTGAAAGAAGCAACAATATGTTAGGCCGGCATGCTATGAATAAACTTAAAGCAAGTACGTACTAGGTTCAAAATAAATAATATGATTATGCACCTGATGGGGACGCAAAGAATTTAGAAGATGGTGCAAGTTTTTAAATATAAGAGATATGTCCTCCACTCTCCTTGCATACTGAGATGGCCTCTCAACAAGAACATCTGCGAGCTCCAAAATGTGTAGCTGCAATTCTCTATTCAGTGATCTCAGTTCCTTCTTGAAATCTGTAAGATGTAGTTATATTTCAGACACTGGGCAATCATATTAAACAAAATCGTATATTGTTGACATGGCAGCACCCATTTTTTCCCTAAAAAGAAGCCTTCGAAGTTCGAACACTAAAACTGCTCCTCCCGATTTTCAGATACACATAAAAGTCCAAAAAAATTAGACTTACTGCGTAACTATTCCTACGGAATCTTAATATCGACTATCCTATCAGAGTGGTTTGTAGAAGCTCTAGTATCTTATTATTATACATTTATGCAGGGTAGAGAACCAGGTAATTAGGCTCTACATTATAGCAGCCCAAGCTAACCTCTAGCAGTAGGAGGTGAGACAGATATTTAGCATTGAATATGTGCTATTTGATTCTTTCAAATTAATTTGTATCAAGGCAGTTAAATTGCAAAAGTGGTTAATTTTGTTAGCTTAGTAGCTCGTAGCCAATTTATTGGAGTAAAAGCTTTTTGTAGTTTTTCCCGAACAATTTATACAAGCATCCGGTGTTTTGAATCAAATGAGGATACAAATCTCGAATGGATTGTTGAAGTTCCAGCTGAGGCTTATGGTTAACAGGTGCTTATTCTTTTTACAGGCAAACCCCACTAAGAATTGGACATGGCTTGCCAGTAGTGTCCAACGTAGGAATGCCGGTACACATAGATATCTATCCATGTCCATCATCAAGCAATTGATGTGTAAATAAGTTAACTAAATTGCAATCATTTGAAACCAAGATTGTTGTCTCAACCAACTTAGATTCATTTACTACCAAGAAAGAACAACAAATACTAAAACACAACCTCCAAAAACAAAAACAAGACTCCAGGTTCGCTTCCACTATTGGTGTCTCAACTTCCCCACCTACTGCATCATAATGGAAGGTTCACTTCCAGCGCATCCTCAATAACTATTTCTAAAAAAAAAAAAATTATCATAAAAAGTCAAAAGACAATATAGCCATTGTGGGTATTGCCAAGCAGCTATAGTACAAGGCCCTCGCATACATTTTACTAATTCCATGGTAAATGTCACGCAAGTATCTCTTACTCTTTTCAGCATAAGACCATAAATCAATGTTCTCTAGACAAAAGTCCTTCTCTGATATTCCTATATAGTTATACTGTGGGGAAAAGGTGGTTAATTCAAGAGAAATGTTGGAATAATGACAATGAAGTCAATACATTAACATCCTTGTATGACTATCATGTTATATTATATTGTGATCACTTACTGCTAACATAGTACCCGTAGTTAATTAAGAAACAAATGATGTTTGGTTGCGGTATCTCTCAACCAAATTTGACATAAATGCCATGCCATAAAAGAACTGTTAGTCATACTTTCTCTAGATTGCTAAAAGTTAATTAGATGTTCAAGGTGCAGCGTGCACCACAGCCAGACAACTAATCCCCAATCCTTTGCACCAATCAGCTCTTCTTCTGTCAACCTAGTAATCTCATGACTGAAGATGATCATCTCGAGGGCATACTGTTCCGTAATTAAACTCTTAACTGTTGACTGAAGGATAAAGGTGATATGTGATAACAAATAAACAAGACTGGAGACTTGTAATCATTTCAAAATATAGTTTTAGGTGGATTTGAACAGGAAGTTTGAATGATGCTACTGAATGACTCCAGAGACAATGTATACAATGATGACGGATAAACCATAAAAACCAGTGGACTAGGAAATATAGTAAGACTGTAAACACTTCCCGTTGTAAATTCAACCTTTAAAGTAACAGAGAGACAAACATACCAACATTCTGCCTTTTCGGATACAACTGACGAACTCCTTGGTCTTCCAAGCTTGGAAGCACATCATCCGTCTGATGTAAAAATGCACATAAAAGAAAAACCTTAACAACCCAAAAAATGTGAACCTGATGCAGATTATAGCAAAAGTATCCATAATTTATAGGCCGAAAGATGCTATTTTCTGAATCAAAAGAAGAGACATTGAAAACTTACAGTGTAGGTTGCACCATACAGGATGTAGTTCCCTTCAATCGGCGGGGGAGGCTCTGGAGCAGATTTAGGGTTTTGAATGTAATCCTTATAGAGCCTGTAATATGGTGGTGGAGGTGGGTATGTTGCTGTAGCCATTTCTTTCTCAGTTCTTGCAACTGTAACAGTAATATAATGTTTAAAATTAATATGAATGCTTCATTAAACCCTAAACTAATTTCATATACAAAATTATCGCACTTTAAGCTTAAAATTCTGAAGTGTTTATTTTGAAGAAATTATGTTTAAAGAAGATTAGCAGCACTATCATACAACAGTAATTTCAGCATAGCTAACACCACAACAAACCCGTAAAATAAATACAAGTTTCAATGCTCAGCATCAACCATCACACCCTACAGCCATAATCGAACACTAGGTGATGGAGTTTATTAAAAGAAAACCTAAACGTAGATTCAAATGATATGGTAACATCTGAAATCCTCAAGATTGTTCACTGATTAAAAAAGTCTAGTAGTCAAAGGAAAGATAAATTTCAAAGTTTATGCCCTAAATCAGACATTTATACTCACAGTAATGGGATTTGTAAAGTAGAGAGTTGCTTGAAGAAGTAACTCAGAAGAAAACTGAAAACAAATTTGGTGATCTTCTCTAGACTGCCAAGTTGTGATATTTATGATTTTGGGTATTAAAAACCAGTTGTGATATTATAGAGGTTTTACACCTTTACTGTACCTAGGGCTGCATATTGGGTAAGGTGGGTAGAATATGGCCTATTTCGCCACCCTACCCGCAAAATAGCGGGTAATAAAATTTTACCCGCCACCCAACCCGCCGTTACAGTGGATAAGATCCTAGCCGACCCATAAAATGACGGGTCGGGTAGGGTGGGTGGCGGGTGTAACCGTTTTTTTCTTTCTTAACAGTCCCATTCGGTATGCATCAGCTAATAATCCTAGCCACCGGATCGATTTTGTTCATGATAAAGTCAGGCCTAATTAGAGGAACTTCATTCTAAAATCATCATATCAAGTACAAAATACGCTTCACATGACAAACAAGCATCGTGCATAAGCAATTTCAGGCTCAGTCTGTTGGTTACCACTACGAACATTTGAAATCAAAGAGTTTCAGAAGTTGTTGGACTATTATCACTACAAACAGAAAGCTCCCCTGAATTGTTATTACTTCCATTTTAATTATCAGAGGAAGGAGAAGAAGATGTTTTGACAGGTGTATTTCTATTAGTTTTAGTTCCAGAAAGAGAACCAGAAGAACTAGAACTACAACTACTAGTAGCAGGTGTGATACCACTACTAGTACTCCGACGCTGATGACTAGTTAATGGAGAAACAGGTGAACCCATATTAAATTCAGATCATCAACTGAAAGAGTTGTTTGAAGTTTAAAACATATAAATAAGATAGCTAGCTACTTCAAGCAGACACGAAGAAAGATAGCCTGAAATACTAGAAAATCTATGAATAGACAATCAATATCACACTGCTATGCATATTAAACTATCAAAATATCATGGTATAGTCTGTTCACAGATGCATTCTATTATGCATGGGTGTTATGGTCTAACAATTGTGAGGGATTTAAAGTGATACAGGATCTTAAAGACAGACAGCCTACTAAGTAACATGAGATTTAAAGTGATACAGGATCTTAAAAATTCATCTATTCCATCCCCAAAACTGTTCAAATTTAAGCATTGGTATCCCCCAGATGGCTCAATGCAATCATATTACATAAGAATAACCACAAACAAGTCAATCACACGAAACAAAAACAAAATATCCATAAAACTCTCTCTCTCTCTCTCTCTCTCTCTCTCTCTCTATCTCTCTCTCTCTCTCTTTTCAGATTATTATCCCATAGTCCCTGGACTCTCTCTCTCAAAATCACCAGGCTTACTCAAAATGCAGAAGCAAGTAACACACCCCAAATTTGGCATTCAACTGGACTAAAAAGGTGGAATAATAGTGCCATATTTTCTGAGACTAAAAAGATCACCATCAAGGAATTTCAAAAGTTTTAGCAAATGGAAATGATTCACAGGAACTACAAAGGCATAGATTAAACTTTAAAGTACCTTCTGAACTCTGCGAGTCAATGCCACAAGTCTGCTTTTCAACCGACGCACTCGTTCCAGGCTTAAGGTACTGATCTTTGATGTCAGCTCATCAAGCAACGGATATGCTTCGATTTCTAACTCTGCTGCCTGTGTAAAATAAGAAAATTTGCTTACATGATTAAAATTCTAATTTAGTCACACAACTGAGAGAAATAAAGCACACTGAATGATAGAGTTAAGTAATTCTTTGCGAAGTCTGGTCTAACACAGGAGTTAAGAGAGCAAGCATGTTGCTTACAATACTAGTCAGAGGAGTTAAAAATGCGAACTAATAGAGAAGGATACTTATAGGGACCTATATGTCGAACCTCAAAAGAAGCTAGTCTTGTTTGATAGTACACTATTTATCTGAAATCTGATCTGGTTGTGTCTACTACCTCACCTGCTTGACATGTCTCACTAAAAGAGCTCTTAATATCTAGACAACGATGGCCCCATTATACTGATTTTGGAGTGGAAATCAAGGTTTCAAATGACCCTGGTAAATTACTCTTACTCCTTCAACCTCCTCTCTCCAAGACGCAAGAGAAACCATTCAAAGTCCTTAAATCATGAATGGAGACTATTTAAAGAAAACCACATCTCAAAACCATAAATTTATACCCAAAACTCCAAACCCTAAAATCGAACCCAATCAAAATCCAAAATTAAAACAAACCCACATCTCAAAACCATAAATTAATCACATTCAAACTCAAAACTCAATAAACAAACAAAAAACGAATAAATTTGGGATTACCTTTGTTTGTTTGTTTGTTTTGTTCTTCTTGTATGTATATGAGAACAAAAAAACTAGTGTTTTATAAGAAAGGAAGATGTGATGAGATATGACTTTGGAAGGAATTGAAGAGAAAACTCCGAAAAGAGAAGATGTAAGGAGGATTGTCGTTTGGATTATCAAAAAACAAAGGAACACTTCATGGAAGACTGAGGTCTAAAAAACACATAGGAACGCTTCAACTGGGTAGAAGTAGAACAGTCTGTACCTCCCCAGTTGAGATGGGTACCGCCCCCACCTTCCCTAGGAGATACATCTGCGGTGGGCCTCCAAACCTTTAAGATAACTAAAAATTACCCATCAAACTAAAACTTCCTAAGATTTCATGTTAAACAAAATCTTGCTATATTCTAAGGGATCTTCCAAACGTGTTTATTGAAAAAATAATAAATTCCGTTTTACAAATATTTGTTGACGACATCTGTCGTTAAAATCTTCATACTCATAAATTATGTGCACATATTTTCTAACAAAAAAAAAACAATACGTACATATTGAATCTTATATACGATATTTTTATTTTTTTTCTCAAAATAAATTTGGATGCAAGTTCATTGGAATTTGAGCCTTTTGATAATGGCAGGACGTGAGAGTTGCTTTAGGCTTAGCTAAATCTGTATCTCAACTTACTCCAATATTATTTTCTTTGGTCAGAAAACAAAAAAGAAAAGATAGAAAAAAATAAAAAAAATAAAAAAACTACTAAAATACTTGAGGCACGGCGTGCCCAAGAGCAGGGGGAAGGTACTAGGTAGCAGCGCCACGAGTAGCTCCGTCTTTTGCCAAATTATACGCCGTAGAGTTAATTGGACGTCTGACTAGATGGAATTGGAAATTTTCGAGTAGCTTCATATCTTCCGTGAAATCCTAAATGAAGCCTTCAATATGCCAAGGAACAGTCGGGGACTTCTGTGAGAAAACATTCACAATTTGTCTAGAGGCTCCTTCAAAGATGATGTTTCGAAAAACTTGACATTTTGCAAGGTCCATATATATGTTAAAAGTGTGAGCCTCGACCATCAGAGGGTCAGTTTGACTCAACAAATTAGCTTCAACACCCCTGTCAATCCCCCCATGGTCATAGGCAACCGCAACACCTGTAGAAGTGAACTTGCGGATTATCCCATCGACATTTTTATCTAGTCCACACTAGCTAAGTGGTCTCCACTCATCATCTTGGGCTTCATTATTAATCAAGATGGATTTATGGTCCAAGTTTTCACTTACAATTAGGCCATCAACCAATCTTTGAGCCTCATTAATACAGAACATTAAAACTTCATATTTTTGATAGATGGTCTTATATTGATTCTTCCAAATGGACCATAAGTAATATAACATAATCGAGCAGGTGTGGAGATATTTTTCCTGTTCCAGCCAACCAGTAATGACTTCACTGTATTTTTTTACTGCCAAAGTAGCTTCTAAAGAATATTGATAAGCAAATAGGACACTTCGAAGCTTCACAATGAAAAAAAAGGTGGTCGACAGTTTTCTTCCTTCTTTAAGCATAGAGGAAAAAAAATCAGCCTCAGGGATTTATCTACCTACTTTATCTTTAATTGCTAGACCATTGTTCAGCAGTTTCCAACACAAAGCCAGAATCTTCAGCGGTAAATTTTTCGAT
The DNA here is from genome assembly GCA_023531435.1 of Papaver californicum. Lineage (NCBI taxonomy): Eukaryota > Viridiplantae > Streptophyta > Magnoliopsida > Ranunculales > Papaveraceae > Papaver > Papaver californicum. The sequence goes on along the minus strand of JAJJMC010011034.1, from coordinate 649,834 downwards.
TTCCAAAAGGCCTTTCAAAGGAAAATGAATGCGCTTTGTCCCGAGGATGAACCTTGAGCATCAGTTAACTGCTTCTGAAAAGATTTAGCAGTATACTCCCTTAAGGAATGAGTTTTCGTATGAGTTTGTCTGGTTCATTTGAGGAAGACAACAAGATAATTGTAATGCAGTGAACTTCAACTTTATTGAACAACTGGTTTAGAGTGTTTATATCCCAAGATTTATTATGATTGTTCATAAAGTCCTTGACAATAGTACCTTTGGAAAAAAAAATCTCAGCCAAGAGGGTAAGAAAATGGGAAGGGAGGATAGGGATCCACAAATCCTCTTAGAATTTTGCTGACTCATCAGTGGAAATAAACCATTTGCAACTATTCTCTCATTTGATCTCTAACAACCAACATGTTTTTCCAAGTCAAAGTGGAATAATTCTTCTTTTTACAATTCAAATATGAGCAGTTATGTAGATTTTTTGCTTTGAGGAATGTTGACCAAAAGGGCATCGCCACCTATTGAGAACTTCCATATCAACTTTCCAAACATTGCCTTGTTTATAAAATCAAGGGACCTTATGCCAAGTCCACTTTCCCATTTAAATTTATTGATCTTCTTCCATCTTACGAAGTGAAGATTTTTCTGTCGTGATTGTTTCCCACCAAAAAGATATCATAATGTTGTACATACGGTCAATAGTTTTATTTGGGAGAATAGAAGTAGCCATAGAGTAGCTAGAGATTGAAGCTAGGATATATTCAATGAAAATAATTTTATCGACGTGGGAATGGAAATTCCTTTTCCGACCTGCAAGTTTGGAGGATAACTTACCAATAACGTGATCATACGAGGAGTGAGTGTGCTTACCTTAACAGATAGTGATCGAGATACTTGTCCTCAATATCCATACTTTTTGCATCCATTGAATTGGTCAGAGTTTGTCTTCTGTCTTGCGTAAACCCCTTGTTCACATAGTCGATCGAATTTGTTATAACTTTTATGTTGACCCGACCACACGAAGTAAGTAGATAAAAAATATTTTAAGGCAATAATAATTTGTTCGTTATAAACCACAAAGATCATAAAGTCATATGTGAAAAGTAATTGGGAAACTTTATAAGCCCATCTATTAATTAAGCATGTACACAGAGTTGAGATTTTGTTGCTCGAACTTTTTAAAAAGCCAACTAAAACCTGCTAGAGTGCATATAATTAAGAGGTAAGCGAAAGAGGACACCCCTGTCTCAAACCTCTTTGGAAAAAGAAAAAACCGTGTGCATCGCTATTAATAATGATATAAAAAGAGATTGGCGTTACACATGACATAATTAGATTAGAAGTGTGCACGTGAAAAGAAAAACAAATAAGGATTATATGCTTCCAATTTACACGGTCATAAGCCTTTGCCATGTCTAACTTGAATGCGTAGCACCCTAAAACAGGAAGCCTCATATGGGGGCTTATGAAATCAATATAGGGTTTTTTCAGGATTCATAGTGACTAGGTTGTTGGTTAGGGGGTATCATAAGGCAATATCAAAATGTGTAAGTTACCCTCCATCTAAAATTAAAACCTAATAACTAAATCAAAACCCTATTCTAATCAAAATATTTTTATCTTCTTCTCTTCATATTCCTCTCTTTAACCGGAACTCCTACCTAGTCTAATCAAAACATTCTTATCTTATTTTTCTCTTCTTCCTCTCCTCAACCGAGACTTTTTTTTTTCAATTGAAATCATTTCATCGTCTTCGATTAATTGGCGATTCGACAAATGCATCTTGTTTATCTTCTCTTTTTAGGGTTTGAAAAGTGTTAGATTGATTGAAATTTTAGCAAAATTTAGGTTTTCATTTAAATTTACGTTTGGGAGTTCTTGAAGCTCAACCATAATTACAATTCTGAAGCTGTTACGTTTGGAAAATTATAAAACCCAACCGTAATTATTTCTTTTAAAGATGAAAAAGCTTTTTCACTATTGGTTTATCTACCGTAATTTTATTACGATTTGATTTGTTTCTATAAAACCCAAAACGTAAAAAACTTTGTTTTTTATTTTTCCAAGTTTTCACGGATAGGTTAATCAACCGTAATACTTTTAGGTTTGGTTCGTATTTTAAAACCTAACCGTAAAAAATTATGGATTTTCATACTTTTGAATTTGTTTGTGTATAATTTTTCAAAATTACCTAACCAAAATCAATCAATTTTTTTATTAACCTAATTTATTATCTAATTAGAGAATTAATATTAATTAAACAGGAACAATTTAGTCATAATAAAAATATTTGGGATATGTTTTTTTATTATTTTACTAACTGGTGACCGTATTTTTCTTACATGAGAAGTCCTTCTATTGGATTTGTAAGCCCCTGTACGAGGCTTCCAAAACATACTTGGAGTTTCTTATAGAATACAAGAGTTCCTGAGAAACAATGATCTTATCTGCAATAAGGACAAACGTTGATTGATTAGAAGCAATAAGTGGATCGAGAAAATGAATAATTATGTTCACAATGATCTTAGAATCTCTCTTGTAAATCACGTTACATAAACCTATAAATTTAAAATCAATAGCTTTCCCTTTGGTTCTTCTTTTTAGGGACCGGGCTTATGTTCTTTTTATAAACTACTCCAGTTTCAGTTGCAGCCAATGAAACTACAATAAATTGGCCAAATTTCATGGTTTTTAGTGATCAAGATTTATAGATTGTAATTGAATTATTGAAATTAAGGTCGCAAATCATTGTCGACTAGTCATAAACAACACAAATTTTGTTTTTGTTCGGTTACAAAAGTTGTATTGTCACCTGCAGATCGTCGTATAATGCATATCCAATTTTTTTTTTTAGTAAATATATATTTGAAGTCTAATGGCCCTTATAACAATTTTCAGCGATCACCATTAGTAGCACTGAATTGGTTAAGTTTGTCTTTCCTTTTCTTTATTTCTGGTTTATTTTGATTGAATATTGAAGTTTTAGAGGCATTGTATTAACAAATGGAAATGGTCAAGCTAAGTTATTGTATATGTTAATGATGTTTCAAAAAGAAAAAAATATATTAATTTAATTGAAAAGATTAATTATATATTAGGTAAAAGAAATTGTTTGTGTTGTAGTGTCTCCCCTCAATGAGTAACTCCCAAACGCATTAACTTCAGCTCATTTCTTCTTCTTTTCATTCAATGTCTTTTTCTTTTTTTTTCTTGTCTTTTTTTACACTTTCATTCTGTCGAATTGTTTGTTTCATTCTAGCAAACTTAACCCTTCCCCTGTCATTCCACCATGGATCCACATCTTAATCAGGTTGTTTGATTCGTTCACTGTTTATATTGTATAGATCCTAGGCTAATTTTAATTTTAATTTTTGTTATTTATTTGTTTTCAGATCTGATCCCGTTTATGTCCAGCTTGATTTTTTTCGTTTTACCTGTTTCGGTTACTGTTTCGTGTAACGAACTACTCTGATCCCTTTTTAGGGTTTCGATTAGATTCGTATCCCCCCCCCCTTTTTTTCAAGAATTACTCTGATCCTTTTTTATTTATAATTGTTTAAAAATTTAAAAATATTTGATCGATTACTCCTGTGATAAAAAATGAAACACATTTGATCACTTATCTGTTTTAGTTATTTATTATTATTGTTTACTGTATTTGATTTAATTTAATATTTTTATGGCTTACTTGATTTGTTAGGTTAACTGATGGTTTGTTTTTTTTTTTACGGAATACCCCATTATATTTTTTTATCCTCCATTAATATGTTTGAGGTATATAGTCCCATCACAGATTACTAGCAACCCACAAAATGGAATCGGAGAACAGACTCGCCCTTTCTGATGCAGGAACCTCTTATGAAAATTCTAACTTCAATTGTTTCTGCTTCCTGACTGAATGGATTATTGGAAGTGTTGTAGTTATGGTTATTAGGAAGTGGGAGGAGTTTGATCTTATGTTCACACACGACATCACCAGCGTGGATTTGGTTATTGTTGATGTTCAAGTAATTTTCTGCTCTACACATATTGTTTATTGCTTTAACCGATTCAGGATTGTGAGGTTAACGTAATTATTTCCTTTTCGAGCTTTCTTTTGAGAATTTGTCGGTTGTTGTCCATAGATAACCCATTGTTCACTTTAGGGTTATGAGTTGCATGTAGTTATTCCTCTGAATTTAATCGACAAGTTTGATGATGAGATTACTAAAGGTCGTGTGTATTTTGTTGACAAATTGCATCTGACTTCTACCAAATCGAAGTTATGCCCCGCCTACAGTGAAAATAGGGGACTATTTGTTAGTGAAACCTCCATCACCGCTTTAGAAGATTACCCCGAAAAATTTCGCTTCACCAAATTTGAAATGCTCGGACCTAAACTTGACAACCTCTATCTCACAGGTATATAAAATGTAGAAAGCGATATTATGCGTCTATGAGCTGTTTCTAAAGTCTCTTTTTTGCCATCGAAAACTGCAGATGTAGTTGGTTTCCTTAAAACCATCACCGATTATCAGAGCGTTAGACGGGTCAGTGGTCAATGTATTAGGATGTTAGAGATTACAATTGAGAATGTTAGGTATGCACATTTTTTTTCATTAAAAAAAATTACGTGCTTTTATTTTATTTTAGAATGTACGTATGTATAATTGAACTCAATAACCTTGCGTTAACGGGGTGCCACGTTGGAAATCGCTCTATCTGGGCTTTCTGCTGATCAAGTTACCAGTAAACAAATTGATTGGGACGCAATAACTTCTTCCTTGATGGTTTCCATGTGTTTAGTCTTTGTGAGAAGTACCGAGGTTTATTCACTTATTTATTTGTATTCATGTTTCTCCTTCGTAAATTCATTTTAACGTCGGACCAGTCGATTTACAGTTCGTTTCTCTTATTCAGGGAGATTCTCTCTTATGTCCACTAATGCCACTAGGGTCTACACATACAAAGACATCCCTGTAATGGTTGGAATGCGCGAAAGGTAATGATCCCTTTTAAGGCTACTGCATTACACTTTCGCAGTCTCTATATACTTATGCCTAAATCTTTTCTGTCATGATGATTGTCAATTTCTTTTATTTTTTACGATTAGGCACCCCTATGCTAGGTTGTCGCAACATTTCACGTTGCCCTTCAAGGAAATCGCTACAAAGATCCCCTTATGGGAAAAAACTATTATAAAAAACCTTTCTCAACTTGTTGCTGACTGTTGGGATCCATCATACCAGGTCAACATATAGTTTATTTCATTTGCTCAACTCCCGAGTTATTTTTGCATTTAACACTCACCTCCCACAACCATGAACTCACATGCATAGTCTGAGTTGACCTTCACCTTTACATGGTATTTATCCAGCATCATCTAATGTTAAAGCCATTATTCTCAGGCTGCTAATATAGTGTTGTGTACCACTATCGCGACCGACGTCCTGATTCATCGCGGGTGGCACTATCTTGCATGTCCTTGGTGTGGAAAGCAGGTTTCTGTTAATGGTGGCAATCTCAGGTGCTCTGAATGTGTAATAAAAGTTGACGACCTGATAGCCAGGTTATATTCCAAAGACAAGTTTTAAATAATACTCCTTTGTCTGTTAACTTTTATCAATTAACCAATGCTGCAATGTGTAGTGTTGTTGACAATTCCAGGTTCATGGTTCATTTTAAAGTAGAGGATCCTACAGGATGTGCTGTCTTTGTTGCTCTAGATGCTGAGGTCCAGAGATTGGTGGATAAAACTGCAGCTCAACTAATTGGAACCCCATAGATAAATTTGTTAACAGTTGGCAACGTATTTTCGTGCAAATTTTTTCAAGTTTTTTAACCGGTGTTATGCCTGTTGTAAACTTACTCTAATTTCATCGATCATGACGTTCCAGAAAACCGCGACCACATCCGTCCTTACTGGGTTCCCCAAGGTTCTCAATCGATCCCGCATTTCCAGATCGCCCTATGTCCGTTCCACAGGATTCAGAGAGTAGCTACCAACTTTGCCGTCACACGCATCTACGACAGTGTTATTGATGTTGATCTTGAAACCAACTAAGGTATTTTCCTAACTATAAGAGATGAACGGAAATGTGATAGTGTCAATTGACCACCCAATTTAAAAGCTCATGTTTATAAGTATGCCGAAATGGAGATAAGTAGATGAAGAACTATTACCATAGATTCCTGTTAAATATAGCTTTAAAACAAAATTCTGCTTGGTCAGACAATATTTTTTTTGTTTTTTTTTGTTGCATTTTGTGTACAGTTTGCTGCCCAAAAAAATGCGAATAATAGATACGCTATATTATGATGTTTATTGTGCAACAATGGGTCTTTCACTTTTTAATATTTAAAGACTCTGTTATTAACGTGGTTTAATACAAACAGTTTGTGGTTTCTCCAGTAGGTTGTTTAATTTGTTTTTAAAATGATAGACCACAAGAGCCCATAAAATTTAAATTGTTGCGGATTGTCACGACAATGTCAATTAAGTTATTACATATATATATTCCAGGTGCACAAAATATGTTAGACATGTAGTTATAATTAATCATGTTGTTTTTTATCTGCCACCGGTAGTATTATGCTTGGAATCTTATCGGGTATCAGGATCAACAACAGTTGCTTGTTTATTCCTACAAAGGTTACATATGGTTATGCCATTGGATTAGTTACTTATAGCAAATTTTTCATTGTAATTTTAATAAAGGTCTTACATATGGTGACGAATGAGGTCACCATCCATTAGAATAATTACTTGTTTTGTTATAATTTTGGTTATATTTCTATGTTTCCCTTTTGTTATTTGTTTGTTCGTTGAACAAATTTTGAACTGACTTACTGGCCCTGTTTTAATAAATCTATCATTGTTCTCGGAATATGCGTAAAATTGAACACGGGTCGGATAAGCCTAACTAGCTCTTGTCTCCCCCAATGCCCTAGCCTTGCCTGAAGTGAGTACCTCATTCAAACTTATAAGGGAAAAAAAATGGTGTCCACGCAAGTTGTGTTAGTATATGTGTTATTTGACAGTATGTTAAAGTATGTGCAAATGATAACGGGTAAATTAGATGACCTATGATGTGTTCTATCGAATTTCGGACCGATCCAGATTAAATAAACATAGTAAATTTAGAATATACTAAATGTTCCAAGATGCAAGTAGAAAGGCAAACTCCATCCTCTAATTGTTTCAGTTTGAAATGTATGTTTGTAGTGACTAATTTAGATTCGTATAAGTTATATTCAAAATGATTTTTCCCCTGTAAAATAGCCCGTGCCAGCTCTTCATTCTCTCCACATTTAAATGTATGCTTACTGATGCTAATTTAGTAGATTCATTTGAATCATATTCGTGATGATTTTTCAACTGCCAGCATAAGGTAAACCAAGGGTATTAATTATTGAACAGTTGCAGATATATTTATTAAGTTTTTATATACCATTTATTACCCACCACCACACAAACCCATTCACCTTTGCAGTTACAAAATCAATTTAATTAGACCCTGGATAAAACTAAAACTTAATTATTTAAAAATAGTGGGCTATTAATTCCATTGATTTATCATTAATAACATGAATGACCACACTACTATATATTTGGTACATTAAGCTAGCATCATCCATCATCCTAACCCCATTTCATAATATTTGTTCTCCACCCAGGTAATTAAAATTGTTTGCAGTCCATATTTATGTTTATAGAGATGGAAAATATGCAGTTGTTACCTTTAATTTTTTTTTATCTATCCTTCATATTTTTTTATTATGATTTTTTCTCTTTTGAATTGTATCTAAATATCAAAGAATCCAGTTCTCGCGATGACACCTCAAATTATATGCGAACCCCAAAAGATTGGAATTTCCACTACTCAGGACAACTCAAAGAGTTTGTGCTTGCTTGGTGAAGGGAATTCCTCTGTTGTTATTGTTAGGGTTACTAGAAAGTGGGAAGATTTAGACTTTATGTCTACGGACGACATTACCAGCATCGATTATGTGATTGTTGATGAACATTTACTACTAAATTCTATCTAAGTAAATATATAATTCTTGGACATATTATGAATTATTAAACCATCGTCTCCTTCAGGGAGATGAGTTATACGTTGTCATACCAAAGAATCTAATATGGAAATTTGATAAGAAGATCCAAGAAGGATGCTTATATTCGATCGATAAATTGCATTTGGCAACAACTAAGTCGAAGTACCATCCTGCATATAATGAGAAAAAAAGGATTTTTTTCGTTGGAATACCACAGTTACTGCGTTGGATGCTTATCCTATTTCGATAATTCCTCACAAATTCCATTTTAGCGAACTTGAATCTCTGGAATCGAACATTGATAACATCCAACTGACTGGTAAATATAAGGACAATATCGTTTTCATTGTCTTTTATCTGTATTTGTAAGCTTATACTTCGCTTTAAAAATGTATATATTGTTAGTTTCCTTAAAACCATCAGCAATGTTCATAATGGTCAAAGGCTCGGTGGCCAACCTAGCAGAATGCAAAAGATTACTGTGGAGAACGTCAGGTATACAAACATTATCCATTGTCTACCCCAAAAATTACGTTGATGCTTGCATTCTGTGTTTTGTACATATACTTATTAAGCCAGTTATTCATCTTCGCTTAGGGGTTCGACCTTGAAAATTACTCTCTGGGGTTCAGTGGCTAACCAAGTTGGAAATGAACCAATTGATTGTGACTTTGTACCCTGTCATGTATTGGTTGCAGTTTACTCGACCTTTGTAAAGAACTACCAAGGTATTGCCATTTATTTTCATATTTTTGTATATGAAGCTTCCAGTTTTATATTTTTAACCTATGATTTAAATGAATATTTCAGGGAGATTACTCTTTCATCCACCAATGCTACCAAGGTGTACTGCAACATAGACCTACCTGAAATTGTTGAAATGAGGGAAAGGTAATCAAACAAATATGGATCGTTACACTACACCTACCCATTCCTGATACAATTATATAAATACTTAATGGTTTATTTACACCCTTATCTTATTTTAACTTTAAAATCAGATGTCCCTACTTCAGCCCCCCCCCCCCCCCGCCATATTACAGTTCACGGAAAGAAAGTGTTACCAAATATTTCATTTTCAGAACACGAGAACCGAAAAAACATTTCTCAGCTTCTCATTGCCAAATAGGATCCATCCTGTCAGGTTAGTTTAATCATATTACATCCTTTTTTTGGACTTTTTCCCAAAAAGAAAAACATAAACAACATGATCAACTTTTTTAAAGATTTGTCTAACTAATAAAGAAATCGAACTATTGGATTCATGTATTTTGATTTGGAATTAATCATGATATATTCATATCCGAAACATAGATAAACTTGATGCGCAATTATATCCTAAAACATGTATAAACAGATATACTAACATATTGGTTACCTATTGAGGTTCTTATATGTGTGTATGTGTTTGATTTTGGAGTTATATCATAAGCTATCTTTCCAGTCTGCCAATGTCATATTTTGTACCGCCACCGCTACTTATGTGCTCATGGACCGTGGATGGCACTACCTCGCCTGTCCTAGGTGTAACAAGAAAGTACTTGGGGAGGATGATGAGCTTTGGTGTACCAAATATAAGGGGAAGGTGGAAATGCCAATTGCCCGGTAATAACCCATAATTCTATCTTTTGGTGTACAATCACATTCTAAATGCGGTAACATTTAACTTATTCGCGTATTTGTATGAATTTGTTTCCATCACAACTTTATGGTTCGCTTTGAAGTAGAAGATCCGACTGGATCCACCGTTTTTGTAGCGCTCGATAGTTCAGAAATTGGTTCGACACACAACTGCAGATCTAATTAGAGCTACCGAGGTTTAGTTAAAAGCTCAAGATGCATATTTCCAAATTGTTTCGATTGTTTTTTTCATTTTTGGAACTCATTCACACCTAACAATTCTTTTTACTATCACCAATTTACAGGAAAAGGCAACTACTGCAGTACTATCCGGCTACTCACATATACTCCATCGCCATCTTGATTTACAAATTACTCTCAATTCCTATAATACGACCCAGAAAGTGGTTACCAGCTTCACTGTCACCCGTATTGACCTCAATAAGGTTCCACCGAAACCTGGAGCTAATAAAGGTATTTCCACAACTATTAAAGTTGAACGAAACTCTGATACTACTGATGAACCACCCGCTAAAAAGGCTCACATTGATGAAATTTGAGACATGGTGGAAACTAAAACTAAAGATTGAGTCTCGTCGTTTCAGATTTAGATTATATCAAATAAAACAGATTTTTTAATCACCCAATATAGGGCTTTATCGTTGTGTTTGTTTAGTTTGTTTTGTTCTTTTCCCTTTTGAGATACATAGTGTTTGGCAATCTGTTCCAAACTCTGATAATAGTTATGTTCTATTATCGTGTGCCGGTGTTCAGAAGTTTTCTTATGTTTTCCTTTTATATAAAATGTTAGTTACAAATATTATAATTTACATTCAAGGTTGAAGTTTTTATGAATTGGTTTGATATTTCGACATTTCATTTTCCCAACTTAAGACGATCAATTCACCTGTTGTTGTTCTGTGTGTATCGACCAAAAAATGTCTGTTATATATGCCTTGAAACCCCAGAGCTATGAATTTAATTTTTCCCAAATGAGTTTGTTCCATACCACATCAGAAAATTGTTTACCATGTATTATAAGCACGTATTAATGATGAGTACTTTTGTTTGTTTAACTCCATCATCGGTGTTTTATTGAGTCCCTCACTGTTTTGAATCTTATTAGAAGCATTTCTAGAATGTGGTTTTATTTAGATAGTTTTGCAACCACCTAATGTAATTGTTCTCAAATTGGAATTATAACTTATGTTTTAGCTTTTTATGGTGTAATAGAGTCTACTGTTTGTTTGTGCTTTAATCAGTAGTTCATTTATTCATTTTCTTCAATGTTATAGTGAAGTTGAGTAACCCGGACACGCTATATCACCGTCACTCCTTAAATGAATAAATTACAATTGATAATTAAGCTAAAGTAGTAATCAACTCAACATTATTGGAAAGGTCCCCAAAATATAACCTTGGGAACTTCAGTAGTCACTAGAGTGGTATGAAAATATTCCAAGTCCTACACCAGGATTTCACCCTATGACAATTACCCTTATCTCATTGTTTCATCTCTGCTTGATTTAACAATCGATACTTCAATTGTGAATTCAAAGATTATAATCTGATACATGGTTTCGGCTAATTAACTTTAAGTAAAAAAACTATATTTATCTTACTATTCTACTTTTTCATCACAAAAATAAGTTTTATCTTCCTCTGTGTCAACTTACCATAAGACGTGTATTTTGTTTAAATTATTACACCCTCTAATAAATACAACCACAAATTAAACCCTCGATAGCCTCCCACTTATTTCTTCGGTTTTAATTCACATTCAGATGTACCATAAAATTTAAAGTAAAGTCCTGAGATCCTTATATTTGAAGTTACCTAAGGTTAGGGTTTTAGTGCGAATGAGAAAACAATAGGATTTTCCATGATAAGGAGATAACAAATTTATGAGGCACACCAAGCACCTGCAAAAAACGTAAAAGCTCAATAGAAATCACGATTCAAGAATGTAACTAACAATTCCATAGAATGCTAAAGGATGGTGGGATGGATTTAAATGACGCAATGATGGTTGCATCAGTATATATTTGTTCACTCCGCTCACCAGTTATAACATTCCAAATACAAAATGAGGAATAAGCTCTCTAATCAACAAAAGCTTTTTTAATAGAGGTGAGAAACAAAACTTATTAGAGTATACTATTATCATTTCATATGTATTTTCAAACATTTATATTTTTCTCAAGCTTATAAATTTATAACCTTTAGGTTCTAACCTTTCACTTTCACAACTTTTGATAATTGTATTCAGGTTTAAGTTTCAAATATGGAAAACCAAACACAACCTGTTGCACATAAGTATTAATTTGCTTACCTTAAAAAGAAAAACTCCTCTGCACCATTGCTACTAGGTACATCCATACATAAATTATACATGTACATCTGAATATCTCGAACAAAAAATGTTCCTGGTTAGTAATTGACATTACATATTATGCATACGATAACAAATTATATATTTTTTTCACTACAGGAACAAACCAGTCTGCATATGATGACAGTGCTGTGATTACCACCTCAGTTTCCATCCCACCACCAATCACTGCCTTTAACCGATAATATAGGTTTACTATAATGGAGATTAAATCTGCTACTTCAGCCGAAATGATTATGGTATACTGATTTTAAACCTTACAATGGTGTTATGAAAGCATGTTATTCAACTTAAATTATTTACATGTTTATGAGTATGAATGCCAGGGGAACAACTCCTACACGGTTCTTGCCCAAATTTAATCTTTCGCCGACAAATGGTTAATTATTTATTGCCCGATATGCTTCGCTCATATGTCCGAATGGGTAGGAAGTTGTCTATGTAAAACTTGCTTGGCCACAGTGCAACCTACAACAAAGTATGCCTCTTTACCGATCTTTCATCTATTGTATAATTTTTTACTGTTAGTATAGACATAATACAATTAATTTACAAATATTGTTACCAGGCTACAACTAGCCATTGAAGTATGCGACAGGACAGGCTCGACAACATTTTTTACGGAAGGAATCGTTGCTGAACGTTTTTTGGGACCCACGGTGCAATCACTAATTAGAATTAAACAGGTTTGGTGATAATACAACTTATATTTGTGTACATTTTAAATTAAAGCATCACATGTGTTTTTCGACGATTTCCTTTTTTATATATCACAGGACCATGAAAATGCATAAGTTTTTAAAGAACTATATCAAACTTTGTCGCACCAAATTATTTTCCAAGTCGGTGCGCGAACCCAGATACCGGGAAATCACAAACCACTATACATGGTGTCTAGGCTTAGTCGGATAACATGAGCATGGGCATGTTACTATGTAGACCAACTCTTTAATGAGGTAGATCATCTTCTTAGTTACATTACTCTATTTTTTTAAAGATACTTATAATTAAACAATAATTTTACTTACCCTACCCAAATTATTTTATAGGAAAATATAGCTGCTGAAGAACATTCTACCATCTCCCCATTATAGGTATTGGAAAGGTGTGCGTGAACCTTAAACACATCCCATGATGTTGAAAATATGGAACATCAACTTTCCCAACTACAGGTTGGAATAAATTTCAAGGAAAAAACAGAATCGATGGAGTCTTTGGATTAAGGAAAGTTGGAATGTGGGATTAATAACTTTTAGAGGCTACAAACTGTGACACATTCAACTTTTTTTTCATGATTAACTTTAATTTTATAGGTCTTTTGTTTTTGATTTTAAAAAAAATCAGTCTTTTAGCTTTGTTTTGATGTTTAGTATTTGTAATAAACGAATGCTCTTTAATAAATTTAAGGGAGAAATTGGGTAATAAATCAAAATAAATTAGGTGAAGATAATTAAAATCATTATAATAGAAATATTATATGCAATTATTGCACACCGTAATATATTTGAACATACCAGAGACATATTGATGTTACCAAAATCATGAACACCAAATATCCTTTGCTTTAAAACAAGATAATACCAAATATCCTTTGCTTTAAAACAAAATAATACCAAATATCAAAATAATACTACATCCGTTTCTGGAAAAGAGTTACTATCATTTTTCCAAATTGGCCTATTTTTAGGTTAAAATAAAAAAGTGATAATAACATTTTTCCATAGATGGAGGGAGTATCTTTTGAGCACAAATATAACAAATATTATTATTTAAAACTACAAAAACCATATTCAAGTGATTGATTATAAAAAAACAGACGATAAAAACAGTGTTTCCCTACAGCCGAATGGTCCAACACCAGGGATATATAGCACATGGGGTAACAAAGTTATAGCAGTTGTCTTTACTTACACTTATGATTGTCATGGACTAAAGGTATATAGTACCCGAAATATCTAATTTGTAGCGGTTCTTAAATATCATCATGCTAAAAGATCACGTCAGCAAATTTAATGATGACAAAGCATTTTAAGGTATCGTAGAAACCACATCATGTTGCCCGTGCCGTTACGACACGGGTTCAAACCTAGTCTAATAAATAAAATCTCTCCTTCATTTGCCTATTTCTTGTTTCTCCATATTCTACTATTTTTACGAAATTTAGTCCCTAAAATATGGCAACACTTTGTTTCATAATCTAGGAAACCTAGTTTCATAGGAACCTATCTTTTTTTTTCGAAGGAAAAGGCAATGCCTCATAATTTCATTACTGCGAAATTTTGATTACATCATGATCAATTATATCAGAAAACGGAAATAAACAATTAGCACTAAATTTTATAAATTTTGAAACTTGAAGAAACGAAATACAAAAATTGTATTAAGATTTTATATTCCATCGAAGAAATTGACATCCTGATAATGGATTCAAACCATTTTGTTTGTTGATCTTTTGAATCTTGATCAATGACATCATATATGTAATATGCTTCCTTAAAAGAAGTAATATACCCAAATTGATATCACAACGATCAATATCCGTCTTATTTGCCGAATTAGATCGTCTTCTTCTAAAACATATTAAATAATAATGTAGCAGCACCATCATCTTAAAATGCCATTAAGACTATTATATAACTAATCTTGGTAGCATACATGAGCCATCAAACCAATCAGAAAAAAAAAAAAACTAAAACCTAAAATCACAAAATTATGATTTTTTTATTGAAAACATTAAATATTAATTACACAAGTCCAAATCTACTCGATAAATTTGATATCTCAGATTAAATCCGAACAAATCTAAATTTGGAGAAAAAAATAAAATAACAAAAACTTTAATTAATTATCTGGGAAAAACGGTTATACACACTATATAACTATTTCGTCATAGGAACCTATCGTGTCCCCGAGCGGGTACCATGTATCCCCGGTAACTGACATCATGGCATGAACGGCCTGCAACGGCCTGCCTTGTTCTACACCTGACGCCCTGAACTTCCCCTACTTCCGCAGACACGGAAAACAAAAACACGGGATTAAAAAAGCTATGAAATGAACGGTTACGATTACGTATGCCTTTTCACCTCCATTATAAGTGGGGTTAACAATTATGCATCTAGAAACGCGAGAAATTTTCGAAGCTATTTCCTCTTTCATTTGATCTACTTTTGTGTTAGTTCATCGAAATCGAAATATGCAGTAGAAACTAGAACAACAACCTGCAGAAAAACAAAAAACACAAACCCTAGAAAATAAATGGGGAGTTTAGAAGAAGATTCATCATCTACTGCTGCTATTGCTTGTAGTCAGTCTCGATCATCAGATCCCTGTATTCATTATCTAGCTAAGTGTGTACTTCCAGGAAGTGCTGTTCTTCATGCTGTTTATGGACATCTTCGGTCTTCATCTTCATTCGATATCGTATTCGGAAAGGTTTTCTTCTATTTACTCTTAATCAATAATATCTTTTAAGTTAGTAGCGTATATGGATTTTGATGGGTTAATGCTATCAGGAAACTTCAGTTGAGTTGGTGATAGTCGGTGAAGATGGAGTTGTGCAATCTGTTTGTGAACAGACTGTATTTGGCATCATTAAGGATCTTGCTATTTTACGGTGGAGCGAGAAGGTTTGTGAACCAAATACCCTGGTTAATTAACCTTTCACCGCACGATTATGATACATCAAACATTTCCCTGTTTACGGTATGATTTTTATTTTGTGCTACCAAGGAACTTAAACCTGAAATATTTGATTATGGTTAATTAGGAACTAGGGACAGATCTTTTGGTTGTTCTATCAGATTCTGGGAAGCTCTCTTTTCTAAAATTTTGCAACGAAATGCACAGGTTAGGTAAGTTCCTTTTGTTGGTCCATTTGTTACATTTTATGGTTTTCCTATATAGAGTTGTAACAGTTGACTTAATTTTAGTTTGTTGACGTAGGTTCTTTCCTGTATCACACTTCCAACTTTCAAATCCTGGGAACTCAAGACATCAGTTAGGACATATGTTAGCGGTTGACAATCAGTAAGTTACTTAGTTCCAAATACGTCACTTCATATTCCATTTTATATAGTTTTTGTTTCTTGCCGACTTAACCATCTCATGATTGGCCTTTGTTGCATCTTTTGATTGTTTCATCTGTCATGGATACAACTTATAAATCTTGAGCTGTTGGAAGAAACCCAATTAAGTCTTCTGGATCTAATAGATACTCCATTGTTTAAACTGCCATCAAAAGAGACATTGTCTACTTGGGTATCATTATTGAGGAAGTATAGAAGTGCATTATTGTGGGGAGAATCTTTTATGATTATAATTTGTCTCTGCTTAACATTATCATAATGAAACTTAAATTTCCTGAAAAATACCATCAACATGTTTGGTACTGTAGATGAATGAATTTGTTGATTTCTTCACGATTACCGTGCATTGATGCATGGTCCTATGTTATTTCTTAATCGTGCTGTTCTACTGCTTCTTAAACTTTTTCTGAGAACGAATGTTTGCATTGGATTTTTTGTCAGTCCAGTTGTGATACAATACAAGAAATCGATAAGATGTTTAAGAAAGCTTGCATTCACAGGAATATGAGTTTTTTTTTTGATAATTGGGAGCACCAATGGCGTAGTTCTGTTCTCTTGTTTGGAGATAGTTATATATTGATCTGGCCAAATGTTGTTCAAGGGAACACCTTGGACTTGGTGTAGGAGTGGCTACATTTCTGTATCATGCATCTGATAGCATTTCTTTTGCCAGTGGTATCAAATGTTAACCGAACCAACTCAGATGTATTAAGATAGGTTCCACGGACCCTGCATTACATTGCCCCCTTTTTAATTGTGATCTTTTTAAGTTTGGGGTTGAACAACCTTGAGTACCTAGAGGAAACCTGGAGCTCGAGTAATAAAATCTATGGATGTTCAAAGGTGTATTTACTAATTACAAGTTACAACACTGATATGGGGTGTTGAGATTATTATGCGCTAGGTTTTCTTCAATTTATTACATTAGCATTGGACTGACAAATGTCAATGTGAACAATACCAGCAGATGGTGTATTTTGCATATATTAGTGACAAAATAATATAATTTTCTCGATGAGTCAGTGTCAACAAATTTCCAGCTACGTAATTATGTTTTTATAGTAACT
This sequence comes from Papaver californicum, assembly GCA_023531435.1. NCBI lineage: Eukaryota > Viridiplantae > Streptophyta > Magnoliopsida > Ranunculales > Papaveraceae > Papaver > Papaver californicum. The sequence goes on along the minus strand of JAJJMC010011034.1, from coordinate 632,639 downwards.
GATTACGCTTATTCCACCCTTCACTCATTCTGAAGCTTCATCTCAAGATTTGATTTTCCAGAATATGATGAAGTTTCTAGTTATAAATTGACCCGTGTGTGTATTTGTTCATTGCTTATCATTTTTGTTTATGCAGAATCTACAAAACTATGTAGTATATACTGAATGCATTATGCTACATCTTTTTCCATTTTGTGAGGAATCATAAGTTGGAGAAGATGTTTGTTCAATTTTAAAATTGAAAGGCGGACAATGAGAGATGATGCGGGTGCAACTTCTCTTGAGGCCGTTTTGAAACGCATCAAGTTGTTATCTGTTTTGTTGTAAATTGTACACCTCGCATGTTCATCGAGTAAAAAAATCAAAACTTTACATTCATCCAATCAAAAAAGTCACTCTTTCCCCAGCTTCATATGCTGCTAGTATTAGGCATGAAGCTATGCACACAATTCCTAGTTTGAAGTGGCATCTGTGCTCAATCAATTGATTTGTGATGTATAGCATTCATAGATTAACTGACCTCTTTGCTTTATCTTATATTTATCTATGGTCTCTGTTTGTCGAATAAGGACTGGAAATGTTTCTAACTTGTAGACCTTACTTCGCAGTGGCTGTTTTGTTGCTGTTAGTGCTTTTGAAGAACGACTGGCTTTGTTTTCTGTATCTATGTTGGATGACAGCAGCATTATTGATAAGGTTGAGTTACACTAATTTTTCAAATTCTTAAGTTTCTTCTGTCGCTTTGGTTCCCTCAGGCGGGAGTAATATATCTTCTTTGTATGAAGAGATGGTAAATACTTTTTTCTATTTGATAATTTGATCATCTTTCCGTACTCTATTTCAGAACATATTCTATCCACCTGAGAGCGAAGGGGATATACCAAGTGCTGTTCAGGATGTTCAAGGAGCCAATATCAGTGGCACAATTTGGAGCATGTGCTTCATTTCAAAGGATGTTAGTCAATCAAGCAAGGGTGAAAAAAATGCGACACTAGCAATTGTTCTGAATAGGTATAATGTTGTAAATTATTGAACCACGAGCTCATGAATTTTCTAATGTCCAGTTAGTTGTATTCTGACATTGTATCATAAGCATAAGCATCTAAGGTGTAATGTATTAATGATATATATACTTCACCCCTTACTGTTTGAAAGATTGCGCCTTGGTACTGCAGGAAGGGCGCTGTCTTGAATGAGCTGGTGCTACTGGAGTGGGATACTCACGAAAATGCTGTTCATGTTATATCTCAGTATATTGAAGCTGAATCTCTAGCAATGAACATTGTTGAGGTTCCTTACATTTATGGATTCGCTGTTCTATTTAGGGTTGGTGATGCTCTCTTGATGGATCTCAGTGATCCTCACAATCCTCGTTGTGTGCATAAAATTGGTTTTGGTCTTTTACCTATTGAGGACGGTGTTGATGACGATGTTGCTGTAAGAGCTTTACTGGAGTTGGGAATGGAAATAAGTAAAGGAGATGACCCTATGAGTATAGATAATGAGAATGGCCAGGGTAATTCACTGTTCAAAAGTATGTGCTCATGGAGTTGGGAGCCGGGACACAATTCAAATCCTATGATGTTTGTTAGTTTAGATACGGGGGAGTTGCTTACTTTAGAATTTTCATTTGAAGCAGATAGTAGTAAAATGAACTTATCTGAGCCGCTTTACAAGTGTTTACCTTGCAAGACGCTTTTGTGGGTTAAAGGGGATTTCGTTGTTGCAGTTACAGAGATGGGGGATGGGATAGTCCTTCAGTTTGAGGAAGGAAAACTTTCTTATATGAGTCCAGTTCAAAACGTTGCTCCAGTTTTAGATTCGGTTGTGGATTATCATAATGATAAACATGATCAAATGTTTGCTTGCTGTGGAGTGGCACCAGAGGGTTCTTTAAGGATTATTCGAAGTGGTATTAGTGTGGAGAATCTGTTGCGAACTGCCCCTATTTATCAAGGCATAACTGGGACATGGACTTTGCGGATGAAAGTCTTGGATTCTTTTGATTCTTTTCTCGTGCTATCATTTGTTGAAGAGACTAGGGTGCTTTCGGTTGGGTTAAGCTTCAGCGATGTGACTGATGCAGTTGGGTTCCAGCCTGATGCTTGTACTTTGGCGTGTGGCCTTGTAGGTGATGGGTTACTTGTCCAGATACACAGGAATGCCGTGAGACTTTGCTTGCCCACAACAATAGCTCATCCTGAAGGTATCCGTTTGTCTGCTCCAATTTGTACATCTTGGTTCCCGGATAATGTGAATATAAGTTTGGGGGCAGTTGGACAGAATATGATAATTGTAGCTACGTCTAATCCCTGCTTCTTATTTATTCTTGGGGCCAGGTCTTTATCTGCCTATCACTATGAAATCTATGAGATGCAACATGTGAGACTGCAGAATGAAGTCTCGTCCATATCTATACCCCAAAGGATCTCAAAATACAAATCATCAACATCAATTGTTAGTTTACCAAATATTAGTAAACCTGGCTTTGGTCTTCCTATTGGGGTTGAGATTAGTGATACTTTTGTCATTGGTACCCACAGACCTTCGGTAGAAATTCTCTCATTTGTACCAGAGGAAGGGCTAAGGATTGTTGCCTGTGGGATTATTTCCCTGAACAACACGCTTGGAACTGCTATCAGTGGGTGTGTCCCCCAAGATGTGAGGCTGGTTTTAGTTGATCGGTTATATGTGCTTTCAGGATTGAGAAACGGAATGTTACTTCGGTTTGAGTGGCCGAATATGTCTACCTTATCTCCACCTTTGGTGTTATCCCAGCAGCGCCCTTTTGTGATTTCTAACTTGGTTACATCCTTTGTATCACCAATTTCAATCAACGAACAATGTCGAGACAGCAATATCCCCGAAAAGGCTGAAAAGACTCCTATTTATTTAGAATTGATTGCTATTCGCCGAATTGGTGTAACACCTGTTTTTCTGGTTCCTTTGTGCGACTCCCTTGATTCCGACATAATTGTTCTTAGTGATAGACCGTGGCTTTTGCAAACTGCAAGACACAGCTTGTCATTTACATCTATCTCATTTCAACCTGCAACTCATGTCACCCCAGTGTGTTCTGTGGACTGCCCTAAGGGAATTTTATTTGTAGCAGAGAACCGCCTTCATTTGGTAAATATGCCACTTTTCAATTTCATATGCTGTTTCATTTTGGTTTTCAGTTCTTTTGAAAAACTTATTATCAAGCATTCTTTGTAATGCGTGAAATTTAGTGTCAATCATATGATAGAAAGCTCGATTTCTTTTCTTTCTAATATTGCAATAATTGGGTATAAATTCCCCTTCATTCCCTTGTGGATATAATTGTATGTCTGTTCCTGATTGCTATTTAGTAGTTGCACCTTTCTCTACAGTTGATTCTATTTGGTCAGTCTAAAATTTTGTCAGTTATAGTAGTTTTTACGAGTTCTCATTTTTTCCCCCTCCAATCTTCTGCTGTTTAAGGTGGAAATGATCCACAGTAAGAGGCTAAATGTGCAGAAGTTCTGTCTTGGAGGTACTCCGCGGAAGGTTGTATATCATAGTGAAAGTAGATTGCTGCTTGTGATGAGAACTGAGCTAAGTGGTGACTCGTGTTCGTCGGATATATGCTGTGTTGATGCACTTTCTGGATCATTGCTCTCATCGTTTAAGCTTGAACCAGGAGAAACAGGAAAATCAATGCAGTTGGTGAAGGCTGGAGATGAGCTAGTCTTGGTGGTGGGTACCAATCGGTTTGGTGGTCGAGCTATCATGCACACCGGTGAAGCCGAAAGGTTGATCATATACTTCTTCCTTCTTTCTTTATGTCTTTCAATCTAGCCTTGGAAGTTCTGCTCAAGAAAATCCACTCCTAATTTTCTTGAGCTTGAGTTGGTCTGAATGCTTGTTTTGACCTTTACATATATGGTTATTTACTCTAAACTTACGTGTTTTTGCAATGATTCTGGCTTGGGCACCCTGACTTTTTGAACTTGTAAGTTTCACCCTCTTGGTAGTGTCAGATATAATCGACACTGTTCAAGAAAAATGAAGCTGAATGAAGGTTCAGCTTGATCTACAATCTGGATGACTTTATGAAATGCCTATGAAAACACTAGCTTAATCAAAAAATCAAGACACCCGGACTGACATTTTGAAGTTATATATTAACATTGACTGAGTGAATTCCTTCAATAGCTGTTAAATCTTACTGTATTTTTTTGACAAACAGTAGCAAAGGGCGTCTACTTGTCCTGTGCCTGGAGCACACGTTGAACTCAGTTAATAGTTCGTTTCGTGATATTGTTGGGTATGCCACTGAGCAACTTTCAAGCAGTAGTCTTTGCAGCAGTCCTGAGGATAATGGTTTTGAGGGTGTAAAACTCGAAGAGACTGACGTATGGCAACTAGTACTTGCTTATCAAACCATTATACCAGGAGTAGTACTTGCCGTCTGCCCATATCTTGATCGCTACTTTTTAGCATCTGCTGGTAGTTTTGTAAGTTTCTATAACATTTTGAGCCTTTAAATATTTGTTAACTGGTGCTATATTGAGTGTTTTGTCTACAATTGTTTATCTGCTATGGATATTTCTCACATGCATCTCTTTTATTTCCTCAGTTTTATCTATATGGCTTTGCCAATGAGAATCCTCAACGAGTCAGAAAATTGGCTTACGCGAGGACACGCTTTACAGTTACCTGTTTGGCTTCACAATCTACTCGAATTGTTGTTGGTGACTGTCGTGATGGAGTTCTTTTCTATTCCTACGATGAGGTACATTCATTAACCAGTTGTGTCTTGCTTAAAATGCAAGTTGGTGTTGTTTTCTCCATACTCGTCAGTTATATCTTGTCTTCTGTAACTGTCATTTATACATAATTTCTCTCCAGTTGTGGAGTTTCGCCAAATAACAAATATCTTTGCTTGATGTTTGATTGGTTTTCTTACAAATTTCCCTCTACTCTACAAATGTACCAGGAGCCTAGGAGACTTAAACAGCTGTACTGTGATCCAGTACAGAGGTTAGTTGCTGACTGTACCCTTATGGACATGGACACTGCTGTAGTCTCGGATCGAAAGGGAAACCTTACTGTTCTGTCATGCCCAAATCAGGTTGAAGGTAAATTAACTGTTAAGTATATTGGTCAAGAAAACTGATCCATATGGGGATGTTTTTCTATCTGTGCTTCAGTATTTGAAAACTGAAAATGGCTGGACAAGCTTATTTGTCATTGTTAGAGGAAATTCAGGCGTACCTGTAAGTCCATCAGGCCAAAGCTGACCTACCGATTGAGGTCGCTAGATCTGTCTCGAGTCACTTGTGCCAATGCTATGAGATACGATAAAATAGATTTAATCTATTACATGAAAGCTTATAGTCAGTTACTGATGGTTAAATCCCAAAGTTGCGGTGTGCTGATTCAGTCTCGGACTCTCAGCCACCAGTAATTTGCGTTGGGCGGGAAGTCGCTTTTTACCATTCTATCATAACTGGGGTAACAATTTTTGTGGTAGTTCCATTTTTGTTATGTCAGGTAATGACAAGTAGCATTACGAATTTGTCAGAACTGATCGCTTCTCCCCCCATGTTGCACTGTTACTATCTAATCACATGGCAACTCCCTTTCTGAATTTTTTGAGGTTCGGCAATTGCATAGTTTAAAAATCCTGATTAATTTCCCTTGCCTGCCTGCCCTAAAATTTCAACCTTAATTTTTTAAGGGATGTGGTCAAGGATGTATGTCATCGTCCCTATTTGTGTCGTGAGTACTGCAAAAGGGTGGCCACCAATCATATCAGTCCAAATAGCATTCTTATAATCCATATCATATACTTTTGAACAAGCTGCTAGAGACCAATGGATTGCTCCTATGGTTCGAAAATTCAAATTTTGTGGTGATGTTACTAGGACGTCTAAGTTTGTTTTAGCCAGAGGAAACAAATCCATGGTATTTCAAATTAATACATGGAAATTCTATCAGCTGCTTTTAGCATTTTTTTTTAACTGTGGCTGATGCTTATGACTCTATCCAATTTTTGGAGAATTTGCGTTAAAATAGAGATTTCAGTTCTTCAACAGATGTCATTTATGTTTTTGTTCTATTTGGTTATATTTCTTTCTGCGCTTTTGACCCTTTTGTTGGCAGCTGATTTGGAGTTACGATTCCCCTGACCAAAATCCATATTTAAGATGTCATTTACGACATAGTTTTCGTGCTTTAAATTGCATGCTTTTATCCACCCTCTGCTGATTGATCATGCTTGCTATGTACCATGATCCATTTATTTAATGGATGCATGTTTTCTTTCGTAGATAATGCAAGTCCAGAGTGCAACTTGACACTTAGTTGTTCTTACTACATTGGAGAGACAACCATGAGCATCAGAAAGGTTAGCACTATTACATATTATTATTGAAGATTGTGTCAGTGTTACTGGATTTTATGTAAAAAGTGTCCGTGTTTCCTTTTTTGACCTTTTACAAATGTCTTTCCATTTTACTCGAAACACTTATGTCCGGTTTATTTTTCTCATATTTATATTCTTTTGTTTCTTTTACCAGGGGTCATATTCATACAAACTTCCAGTTGATACACTGGAGGGTTGCGATGTTGCAGACACAATCCTCAACTCGTCACACAATAGTATTGTGGCCAGCACGATGCTAGGAAGTGTAATGGTTTTCATTGCTATCTCCAGGTTCGGCCTTATATTGCATCTTTCATTGTCGTATAAGTTCACCTGCAACCTCGTTGGCATTTTTGAGTTCAGTTGAAAGAAGCTTAAAAGTTTAATGGGATACATAGTGGTGTTCAAAACTTCCGTTTTGTTGCTATTATATTTTAGCTTATTACAGGTCCACTAAAGATGAAATTATTGATTAGTTACTGTTATATTTGAGGAAAGTGCCATTGCATAGGATAAGTTACCCTTGAAAATCTTTTGGAGAATGGAACTCCTTTTTCATAAGTCTAGAGAGGAAAGGGCAGGTCAAAATATCCGTAGTGCCGATGGTTGAGCTAACATCCTTGTTTGAACTCGTGGTCATTTAATTGCAGAGGTGTAATAATAAATGAATGAATACCTATATGGTCTAATAATAGAGGTTGCCTATTCATTTAATGATTTTGAAAGCGTTAGCGTACGTTTGCGAACCTAAGACCATTCCTGGAGGATTGTTTTATTTTTAACCATACTCAGTTTTTGTTTTCAGCTCTCTAACATATTCCCAGTACCATTATATTTCTAAACTGCATTGCGCAGCTACTAATTAGAGTAAAGTAAACCATAAGAAGTTAGTCACCTCACCTTGGAACTTCTATTTTTGATCTTGTTGGAAACACCTAAATTAGCCTGGCAGTCCAATATATCTCATGATTCTCATGCACATTAAAACTATATTAAGGTTGGCTCTTAACAATGTTTTCGAAATCTAAGGGCACATTTGGTTTCTGTCCTACAAAGGCTTCAGGAATTTTATATCATTGGTTTATTTGAAGTTTCAGGCCTTGCCTAGATTACGGGGAGTTCTCACTTAGAGCCTCAATAATAAGAACCTGTAACAGAACCCTATGCCTGTTTTCCTAGTTTAACAGTTGAAGAAATTGCTAGTTTCTTTGCTGATTTGCAGATCCCAGATTTCTCTTGATTGCACCCAAATCAATTTAAGGGTTTCGTTTTCTGTTTATACTGACTTGTAAATAATGACTGAACTATCAGAAATTTCGAACTTTTCTTCTTAAAATTATAGCTATGAAAATGATGGAGCATTCTGTCTTTCTTTCATTGTACTTGTTTATGCATAGATTTACTGGATTTGTTTTTCCTTTCGGTTGTTTACTTGATTAACTTAATGGATTTGTAGGGAAGAATTTGAGCTCCTGAAAGCTGTCCAAGATAGACTCATTATTCATCCATTAACTGCTCCCATCCTGGGAAATGACCACAACGAATTCCGAGGGCGTGGTTCCACGGTATAAAACCACTTTTCCTTACAAAGCATTTAATGTGCTTATATAACATGATGAGGTGAAACTTAGGAGCTATATCTTTAAGGGTGATCTTTTTCCCAAAGAGGTACTTTAGACAAGAAATCTGTTCATCAATAGAGTGAAATAATTTTGGGTTTTTTCAGCTCACTGCTAACTTTTAGGTAATAAACCATTTTGTCCTCCATCTGGTCCTAACGTCAGGTGTAATTTTTAAAAGATACTGAATCGGTCATATGACTTCTAAGACTTATAGGTGGTCAACAGGTCCCATTATCATGAATTTGAGTGTTTTTCTGAAGATTATTGCCACATTTCTCAAAAATTTAGTTCAGATCAAATTGGTTAGTCTTCTACCTTTTCTTGTTTGTTTTATTTATGAAGTGAAATGACGAAAGTTCACAGGTTCGCACTCAACAGCTAATATGTATGTGGTTATTTGCTCTGGCGATGTGCGGTCATATAACCCATTTTCGGGTGTATCTTTTATGTTCAGCATCTAGTTGTTTGATCACTTCTGCAGAACTTTTTAATTTTTATTCTTATTTATTATAATAAATTAAGTTGCTATCTTTTGGCTCCCCAGGTACATGCTTCTAATTTAAGCATACCTGATTGTTTGTAACTTTGTCCCTTGTTCTGTAGGCTGGTGTATCTAAAATGCTCGATGGGGACATGTTAACACAATTCTTGGAGCTTACGAGTTCGCAGCAAGATTCTGTTCTAGCAGTTCCACTTCGTTTGAAGGAGACTGGAGCATCAATTTCAATGCCTCCTTCTCAGAAATCAATCTCTGTCAATCAGGTTGTTCGCTTGCTTGAACGAGTTCACTATGCCCTTAACTAAGCTTATTTCCTTGTTCTCTTTACTCTCTTGAAAGTGCAAAATCTCAGAATCCATGACAAAACAGCCATGTTGTTCAAGGATCTGCGTAAGCTGAAGCGTGAGAAATTGGTCCCTTCAGATCCAATGCACAATAGTTCTCCGAAGTGATACTGGTAGGAAGATGATCGCTTGAATGAAAACACTCTGTTACTATGTGCAGTTTTGTTTCTCGTATTTGAAATGAAAATATAATTGAGAATTGATAGCTACCATAATCCCTTTGTATAATATACCTCTCATGTTGTAGACTTGTAGGTAACGAATCAAGTCTCGTGTAATCTGCCTTGTAAATAATCTGTCTTTTGTTTTTATTATTTTTGTATTTTGTTGTCTTGTAAATTAGTTTATTCACGAGTCCAAGGACTGGCTCATACTGATGAGCGTTGAAAGACCTGTGTTGCTGCTGCGACAAACCTAAATTATGCATTGTACTTGGTTCTCCCTGTTTTGATTTTGTTGTTTGCTTTCAGTTTAGCAGACCTAATTCTGTCTACAATACTTGATGTGATGTAATAGTTGTCTGATCAACCAACATGAAGCACCCGGGCACTAAAAATGGAAGAATAGTAGTGGCAATTAATGCGGAAGATAAACTGGTTTAATAGTACGTGTAGTAAGATCCTAGTGGACTATTCTGTGTACTGTAAATGTCGAGGCAAGTAAACGAGGTTACACAGTCCAAGTTACTGATCCTGCTCTTACCTGATGCTCCTGTTTTCCCAACGAATTGCAGTCCTGCTTCCACCCAAAGGGCTAGTACTACTGCAACAGTCCTGCTTCCACCAAAGGGCTAGTACTACTGCAACGTATCATCAAAAAATAATACAGCTGTGATCATATTTGAAGTCTAGCTAGTTGAGCCTTGTACCCTCGAAGGGTTTTAACTTTCAAGGTTCGAGATTTTTTGGTTTGTTGCGCTTCCTCTTTTTTTGGTTTTTTCTATTTCCCATATTTTCTATTTTCTATCTACATTAATTCTCATTCCCAATTATCATAAATACAAATAAATTTTAAAAGATCTTAAATCCTACTTTTTTATATTTTAATTTTATTTTTATGCCCTACATATTTTTTATCCACCTCACTGTTAAAATCCCTAAAAAATAAATCTTTCTTTCCTTTTTTTTCCACCGCCATCGCCGTAGCCATCCTCTTCTTCTCCAAACCGACCACCACCTTGAATCATTTTCCTGATTTATCAAGGTGGTTATTGATAACTAAAATAATAATAAAAAAACTAGTCGGTCGATATTGGATTTGTTTTTTTTATTAGTCATTTGAAGTCCTCCAATTGAGATCATTAACGGCCAATTCTCCAAATAGTTGTGTTAACAATAAAAGAAAATCCTGGTCTTCAGTAGAGAATTGATGATCAGTAAATTCATTAACCCCCCTTTCTCATTCAAATTCCATAAGAATTGATACTAATATTACGTACAATTGGTGATCAGTAAAAATTATAAAACTTCACACATTAATCTTTACCAAATTCCAAATTTATTCTCTTTCGGTGATCAGTAGAGAAGACTGTGTATATTTCAGTTGGAACCCATAAATTAGGAACAATTAAAAATGATTCATTACCGAATTAAATAAATAAAGTGGAAATTCATTGATTGATTCAATTAAACTACATTGTCTCAGTAGTTGAAAACAGAGAAAGAAAGATAGAAAGAGGTTGACGATCATGGAGAATCGATGATGATATTGTTTTGGGCAGACGGATGATCAAAATGAAGAAAACCGGTGTACTATAATACTTCCTTCGTACCTATTATAAAGGTGGAGGTGGAGAAGTAAAATTTTATAGTCCCTTAATATAGGCGGAAAACATATTTCAATGAAGTTTCTTCTTTATATGCCTTTATTTAAGATAATGAGTATTAACAAAACCTAGTCATTGCTTATGTCCATTCTCAAGATTCCGAGTATTAACAAGTTCACACCCTCCCTTCTCATCCATGGTTTCTTCAATAAATCTCTTCATCTTTTTCTTCTTTTTTTTCTTTTTTTTTTTCTGTTAAAACTCTTCGTCTCTCTTTAAACAATGAGTGAGAACCGTGAGTATATTGAACGTCTAGTGAGGGAGAAAATTGAAAAGATGGAACGTCTATCAATTGTACGAGCTCGTGATTTTGCTAATGCATAAAGAAGAAGACCAGAGAACGATATTAACTTACCACCTACTGAAGATGGTTTCGAAGATACGGCTCAAGGACGTCAATTAGTCATTAATCAGATGCTGAAAATATATTTGCCCAAGTTTTTTTATTAAGAAACATCTAGGGTTTTTTAGCTAGTTTCTGTTGGATGGTGTTTTATGTGAATGAAAAAGTTGTCTTTGGAAGATTTAAGTATGTATTGTAAGCTTAATCATCTCTATGAATGAAAAAAGAATTGTCTTTACATATTCTTCTTTTTTTGATCGGTAGTCTTTACATATTCTTCAGTAGTGTGTATACCTAGATAGTCTTTTGTCTTTTTGGAAGATTTTATGTTGCTAAGTTGTGATGAATTCGATGCTTAGTATCTCAATTGTACTAACAGATTTTTATGCTACTCCGAGAATCCTTCTATATACGAGGGACTCAAACAATGATAACCTACATGCCGCTTCTGCAGGTACATATGTCGATCGAATTCAGGTACATACGAGAGATTCACAATCTTTGTTTATGTTCTTACTCCATGTATTAAAACTTGATTTTCATTCATATGCATATTTTTTCTTCCATGTATAATGAATGATGGGAGCATGAGCATTAGAATTCAGGTAGAAGGTTATGGTCATCTAATGATGTCTTGTGCATTGTGATCATCTGCATTTGCAATAACTAGTAGATGCACCTGAAAATTAGAAAGAAATTCTTCATTTTCATTTCATATATATCTTTATAATTGACAGCACTGGATCTATTGACGGACATAAATGTCAAAGTCATCATAGTACCAGAAAAATCAGTGCAATCTAGTTTTGTGGTTGATCTTGGAGATGATTGTAGAAAAATCAGAGAATGTAAATGAGGTTGATACTGAATTTGATATTGAGAATTCAAAGGAGACTGCGCTAGAGCCGAACCAAGCCGCAAAAGAGAATGTTACAGTTGAAAAAGAAACTGTAGTTCTGGAGAAGGTGATTCACCCGACTATGAACCTGGAGATGTTGAGATATTTGAAGAAATGTCTGAGAATAGAATTTCTAATGTCTTTGAAGAATCTACCTCTTTAGGAATCGACAATGAAGACAAGATCTTCAGATAATGATATGCAAATTGTGAGTTACATGAAATGATAGGGCTTGCTAGCTTATTTTGACTGTTGTTTTTGTGTTTTCTGTTGCTTTTCTGTTGGCTATTTTCTACCTGAGCACTATGTCCTCCTTGTGGAATGGGACATTATTCAGCTTGCAATCTACCCTGATGCTCCAATGTTACTCTGGATGGCGCATGTTATTTTATTTCACATTATTCAAATAGTGTTTTGTTTTTCACTTTGCTCACTGTCATTATTATCAATAGGAAACTCATTACATTTTATTAGGAAAGCAGGTAAAATGTACAGTACTTATGCATATGCATATGACACAGTTCCAGACAGTGTAAAGAAAAGTATCATATCCTTCCCAACACACTTCCAGTCATGACCTCAGCCAATTAAAAACTTGCAATACATATGCATATGACACAGTTCCAGGAAGTGTATTGACACAAAAGCAATAGAAGCAAACTGACACAGTTCCAGGCAGTGTATTGACACAAAAGCATTAGAAGCAAACTGATATTTCCAGGTAATGTATTGATACAAGAACAGTAGAATCAAAATGACATATTCTAAAAATCAAACTGTTGATCCTTAAAATCAAATGCACACTACAGATCTTTAAAATCAAATTACATTTGCCAAACTTAAAATCTAATGACGAACTAAAAAGAAAATGGAGAAGACCATTGTGATGCTCATTCTTGGAGGGTTTCATTCTCTTGTTGACGTAGTACTTGAAGCGCTTCTTTGGCTACGATTAAGACTTTACTATCACCTCAATGCAAGTCGGCAACTGATTAGTTATAATCAATCCATCTTTATTCATATGTGGAATAATATAATCGTTATCTCCATTTTTTAAAAAAATTTCAGCCATGCACATTTGTAATGTTAGAAATACCTTGTTTATTTTATAACTCGGGTACTCTAAGAAAGCCTTTTCCTCGCCCGCAACCAATACAACCACAGTATTTGGAGCCTCAGCATGTTGATGTTCATCAATAGATCTAAAAAACTGACATTTAAATCAGGACTATTTGGAGGTTGAAAACATATGCGCACGTCCATCCATATTGTTGCATAGCTTCACAAAACTCTTTATCATTAATGCTTATGTGTGGTCTTGCATTGTCTTGTTGAACAAAGATTGTGCTACCTCATGTGGCCATTTTTCTTTAATAGCGGGGAGCAGTTTGTTGATAAAAAACTCACAAGTAATTTTTTGCGTGACTGATTTAATCAGTTTAATCTCTAGAGTACCTGCAACTCGAGTTTTGTTGCTCCTCTTTGTCGGCTCAATAAAAAACGAATGCCCATATTCCAATTTTCCCGTCAAATGTAATATTTCTAGTTTCATCATACCGGGGACAAGTCAATGCCGACAAAAACATAACTTTTGGAATAAAATTCTTGCTGGTACATCTACGTATTGGCGGCGTTTCCATTGAGTGAAGATAATACTTTTGATTAGGACTGACCAAACAAGGTTGGTAAATACTTTTGGATCGAAGAGAAAGAGATATTTCTGTCGATTGAAGAAAACAGAGTGGAGATGATATTCTCGGTTATTTTTTTTTGGGTTTTATGTTTTGAAATTACGTGCAATAGGAAAGGAGATCTTCTATAATTGGATTCTCTCTTGTTTGGGATGTCTCCAACAACTAAGAGACGCGTGAAGAGATAAAAAAGGAAGTTTGCTGCCGGAGAATATTTTTCTTCGCTGATTTGGTTTATCACGAATCTAAGTTGGTTTGGGATTGTTTCCTTTAGTCCTCATCGATTAGGATTGGTTGTTAGGGTTAGGTGAGCCTATATAACCCAGAGAGAAAGGAGAAAAACGCATCTGGAAGTGGGGAGAAAAATTAGAAAAAAAAAATACTTCGTGAAGAAAAAAAGGAAGAACAGACTACACCTAAAGACAGTAGCTGGTTTTGTCACCTTTTCTTTCTCATATACTGCGTCCAGAGGCAGTCTTTTATTCACTATGTCAGTTTCCATCTTTAGCAACACAGAAAACAACGATTGCAACACTTATTTATGTAGTTATTTTTTGTGTTATTCTTGTTTTTCTCTTCTTTTAAACAATTTGAGCTATGATCATATATTTTGAGAGGGTGTTTGATATGAGGAGATAAACCCCATTGGTGATGCGACGGAGGAAACCATTTTTCCAATAATAAAGTGGTATATGCTTATTTAATTAATTTTGTAATTCTTTATATGATTTTTGCACTGAATTAAAATTGAAAAAAATGGTTTTTGCTAAATAGTTGTGATTTCGTTTGATGGTTCATGCTTAGTCCAGGGCTCTTGATGTTCCATGCTTCTGATTTACAATTATTATTTTGAAAATCTACTTATTGACAATATTTTAGAATCAAACTGAATGTGTGAGTTGCATGATTATTTGTATTAATTGAATCACTTAAAAATTGGTTAATGATGGAATCCTTGGCCTCAGTTTTCTCTATATTCTTGAATCAACTTATAATTGATTTTTCTATTTTAGTATTTAAATTAGGTCTAAAACAAATCTTCACAAGTCCTAGCGAATGAACTATTTTTACCATTTTTCTGAAACGATCACAGCACGCCAAAGTCACTCAACAGACCTTTTCCCTAGTGAAAAATGATTTGCAACCTTTGATAACACCCCTCTAGGTAACTTTTCATGAATAATTTCATTAAGTAGCATTTGTATGGTTGATCTTTTTTGATCAAGTGTGAGATTCTTTCTCTTGTTACATTGTCGAATGTTAGAGAGTGATTCTTCTTCTACCTGTTGATTCAAATCCGGAAGAATATAAGGAGGAGGAGGTGGAGGTAAAGATAAATTAAAATTATCATCATCTTCTGGTAATTGATTTAAATCAAATTCCATCTCTCTATGTTTGGTAACTAAAGATTTTCATACCCTATTTATATACAAAATACAATATTTTGGCTTTAGTTTTGGAGATAATTTTGGCTCCAAAAAGGAAATTTCAAACAAATTAAGCAATTCTGAAAATTTTAAATTTTAAAATTTACTCAAATTTTTTTGTTTTTTTGTCTCCTGTTAAGTTTTCATTAACAAATGGAAACTTTAATTCTAACAATTTCGTTTGATTTTTTTGGCTATAATATTTGGATTTTTGAGTGAAATTTTGGTTTATGAGAAAGAAAACACAATTTTTTTTTTATCATTAATGAGATTATGCAGAAAACTAGGGATGGTGGAAGGGAAGACGAAGAGAAAATGTTGGATTGTTCCTCTTCACTATAAACAAATTAATTTTTCACGAATATGTTGGGTTGTTCCTCGTATAAATAGATGTTCAATCTATTGAACAAGGGACAAGTTTTTTTTTTTATTCAAATCTGAAACACGTCAATAAGTTTACAATTAAACAAGTCTAAAAACATATCAATTCAAGTTAATTAATCTTAAACATCCAATCTTCTCAAAAGACTTGTTCATAGCTATTCACAACAACCACATCTAATAGAGTCTGATACTCTGACCTCATTCTTCTCTCGCTTTCCTCCTAAAGACCAACCATTTTCCTTCTCATTTTGTGACTGAAGCAAGATTGGAACGACCATTGCTTGGTTTAGGCCAGGATTGTACAGATTGATCTCTCGAATCTAAACAAAGTGCTTCAACAACACACATGTTTAAGGATTGATGAATTATCACCTGCTTACCCACTTTTTCCTAAATTAGCTTTCAATTCGTTTTTCCCCCATAAACATTTTGGCGACCACAGTGGGAGATTAATCTCTCAGTTGCAGTTCTTAATTTCTCATAATTTTAATTTAGTCAGTTTTAAAGATGGTTGATCTTAGGCTAAAATGAAAAAGTGATAGTAATACTTTTCTAGAAACGGAGGGAGTATCATATAATTAAGATAGTGTACATGCCAGGTATACAAGTCATATGCATGTGTAACTCCTAGTTACTCTAGATAGATGCATATATAACTCCTAATTACACATGTTAAGTGCCGATCTTTGTTGTTCGCCTTGCAATTGTTCTATAATTTTGTTTTGTTTTTTTATTCATCCCACCTAATCCCATAAATGTTTATTTTGTTGTAGATATTCAAGCATTTTAGAATCGAGGAAGACAAGAAAGGAAGGGAACAATTCTATTATAAAATTGAGGAAGACAAGAAGGGAAAGGATCATTTCTATTATAGGATATCATGGCTTATTTCTAGGATTTCATTTTACATATCTAGTGTTTTAACTCATTTATTGTGTTCAATAACAACTGATTACTATAATTGACAAAATAAGAAGTTATTGTAAATGAATATTAAAGCAATACCTATATTTTTTTTGTATGTTTCTTTTTGATATGTAACTGCTGAGCACTGAGCACACGTCCATATGGATGTGTAACTTCTGGATACACATCTGTTTCATGCCATATGGATATGTAACTGATAAGTACACATCCCATATGTTGGTGGTGGGAGTTAGAGGTGGTCGACAGTGGTGGTCGGTGGTTGTGGGAATATCATTTTACTATATTTTAATAGCTTGAACTTATATTAAAAAAATTAATTAGGGGATTGACAATATGCATAAGGGTATGAATGTTTTTTAATATCTTAGGGCCTATACTTAATTTTTTTTAATTAAGAGCTTAATATTATGAGTATCCTATGGATAAGACCTTGGCCTAATTTCCCTTTTTTGGGAGTTGTTGGAAGCCTGTCCGGGTAACTTACATTAATGACCACAACAAAATCCCAGTAGAAGTATTAAGGATTGGCAAAATTAAGGTGGTATACTGACATGTAAACATCAAACAAATTTTTGGATTAAGAAGAACCTTCAGGTAGGTAGACACCCGGATAGTAAAAAAACAATTCGGATATTAATTTGAATTATTGCAATGTGCCACTCTACGCACTACATATCACAGTAAGTTTTTTTTAGCAGTTTTTGAAACATCACTATTTGAGGTCCAAAGTATCCTTTTTGAGTAGAATTCACGTAATCTGATTATCGAGTACAAAACTTTTGAGATTATATTAATATGCCCCCCACATTATAGTGTGAAACACATACATTCTCCAGTTTTTCGTATATTTTAAATCTACCTCACTGTTAAGTTATTGTCCTAAGTTTTGTTAGTTTGAATCCACGTTGATAATTATATATAAATTTTATTTACGTGTGTAAAAAACTAAAACGAGATTCCAATTCTATTTCTACCCTTTTTGATAACAACAATCAAAGATGGGACAAATTTGCAATGAGGATCCAAATGCGGGCATTATATCAATAAAATATATGGGGCCTAGTTAGTAATTTGCTGATGGTAAAAATACGGGTTAGTAAGAATGTGCATCCAATTCTGCTATGTTTAATGCAAATTTGATCAAATATCAAGTCAAATATGTGAGATTTGAAAAAATATATGGAAATACAGAAATGCGTGTTTAATGCGTTTTGGATATACTAATTCAACATTTAAAATTTGGCATAAATATATAGTTTTTAATTATATTTATAATTTTTAACACATACATTAAACATGATTTTAACAACAACTAATTTCATCAACAACCTTGTTGATTATAGTTCATTTTATCAACATCGTCATTCTATTTTAATGGTGTATCTTGATGGTAATAAAATATAAAATGATGATTGCTATCTTCTACTTGATCGTAATATGATGATTTAATTTTTGAATCTGTTCAGAATTCGATAAAATCATGAATAGTTCGTTTAGTATGAAAAAAAATATAATTCTAGATTAGGATTATCAACAGACAACAATTTTATAGGAAATGCATAGTTCTTAAACAATCGCGACTTATTCGGCAAAGATACACGAACTTACCAGCTAAGACAAGGGGGCATCCGATACATCGAAACGCTCGAAATACAAAATAGTTGTATGTGGGGTTTTCATAAAGTCAAGTAAGTGTTGGTTGACTTGGATTTTGGGTTAAAGTCCTGCTTTTATACTCGCCTGATTTGACTATTCAACTGGATAAACAAACAAAAGGTACATAAAGAGAACAAAAGACAATAAGAATAAGAATGAAGTGGTTGGCTAGCTTTGACTTATTTCAAGTGATACTGTCCTCTTACTATTGCTGGTGTCTCTATCACTTCGTTCATATTTTCCTTTGCTTCAGCAACTGATACTGAATCGGCAGTACCGTGTTGGATCCCTATATTCATATTGTTTGTTTAATAAAAACGTTTTATATATATAAACAATGTAAACATCACGATCTTTACACTACATGCGTTTTTCATGAATTAAAACATATATAAAAATATGTAAACATACAAGCAATTTATATTTTACATGAATTAAAAAGGTTTATGAGAATACCTCAGCGGAAGCAATTGAATTGCTTATGAAACACAGCTATTGTGTGTTTAAGCCCACCTCCAAGCAATTCTGACACCTTTC
>JAJJMC010011034.1:559312-614085 GCA_023531435.1 Papaver californicum | reverse complement strand
ATGGTTCAACCATTGAACCCATGACTCAATCTCAATTCCCAAATTCCCAATTGAATTGATTTAATTCAATTTGGGTTCAATTGAATTGGCAATACAATTCAATTGAGTTTCACTCTATAACTTTCGTTATCCCCTTGATTAATCCGAGTCAATACTCGAACAACTTGCAGCTTCTTGTATGTGTGTGACCTCATAGGCTCGGGTAACGGCAGCCTCGGGAATCAACTCATAAACCATATAGTTGAATCCCGAAGATCAACGAGAAGACCCAGCCAGCCTTTCAATGACCCCTGACATTACCTACGAGCATGGGAACAGATAGTTAATCGATTATTAACTATTGAATACATTGAACCCTACCTATTGATAGATGTAATAGTCCATGGGCACTAAGCTAGGAATCTCAAATTCCAACATACCGTTCATGGTTGTCAAGCATTGGTTTGAGGCGGCTTGTTTCCCTTCCCGATCGGAGGACTCCTCGGTTTCTTCGGTTTCGTTACCCTGGTAGTGGTAGTTGCAACTCGATACCCTGGTAGTGGTAGTTGCAACTCCAATAAAGATAGACAAATTCCACACTCTTTTAATTTATTTCTGTCCTTGTAAAACGAAGGAAATTAAAAACGAGATGAGAGTTTACCTGATACTAATGTATTGTCTGAGTCTCAAAATGTTTGGCTGAAATGCCCAAGCCGTCTTTGACATTAGAACACCTACTTGAGAAGCCGTGTGTGTGCCGCTAGCAGAGAGGGAGAGACACATGGTGCGAGTGAGAGAGAGGCATTACGTACAATTTATATATAACGCCGGGCTGGTTGCACAACGCGTATACAGACGCACATAGTGGGATTTGTTGGATTTCTTTTGTTTGGAAGTCATTAACTTTACTGCTTTAGGTATAACTTTACTTGGCCGTCTCTATTTGACCGATTACAATACTGATCAAGTTTTGTTTATTGAATGTTTACTTGGCATGATCCATGTGCATTTTACGATCTGAGTAATGACTTAGCATGATTTGAGTAATGACTTAGCATCTCAGACTAACCAGAATTGAGAACCAGAAGCTGATTTAACAGTCTTAAGTCTTTCATGTGCATCACATGTGTTTTGGTTTCATTCTGTTATTAGCCATACATAAGTTTAGTACGTGTGCTAGTCTGAGTCCTGTATCCTTCATCCTATATAAACTGAGCTTAACTCAGTTATTAGAATAATAATAAAAAAAAGCTTAAGTTCTCAAGATTCAAGAGAGGTTCTCTCTCATTTCTCTATTGTTATAATGGTATCAGACCCATCAACAGAGTTCTTGATTAACTCTTCTCCGATCAAATTCTAGTTTCTCTGATTCAAGCTTCAGCTCAAAGTTTCTTCTTCTCCATTCAAGTTTATGTTTAGCTGTGTTTTTTTTTTTCAATCTCTCAGATCTGCATATGATTGAAACCTTTCCTTCCTCAACAACAATGGAGAATCCTACATCTAACCTTCTATCAAATGTTCCACTAAATCAAGTTACAAATTTTGTAAGTCTAAAGCTCAAGGATGACAACTTCATCACTTGGAAAAACTTAATGAATCCTGTTATCTAGAAATTCAAACTCAAGAAATTTCTGGATGGTACTCAAGAATGTCTTCCTCAGTTTACAAATCCAAGAAATCAATTAAATGGAATCGAAAATCCTCTCTACACTGACTGGCTAGATGAGGATTCCACAATTACAATGTGGATTAACTCTAATATTTCTGATTCTGTCATAGCATACTTCTCCAGATCCACTTCTTCTGCAGATTTGTGGAAGAGTATTAAAGACAGATTTGGGAGATCATCTTCAACTCATTCCATACAGCTAAGAACTAAACTTCTATCCATTACACAAGGTAACAAATCTATTCCAACTCTCATAAATGAGATATAATTCGTGTCAGATCAACTAGCAGCTGCTGGTGAAATCATCTCTGACAAAGAACTTGTTGTTATTACTCTAAAATCTTTGAATGATTCATACATTCCTTTTGCTACCTCAATGAGGCGCATGAATCCACCAGTCACATATATAGAGCTACATAACAATCTATTAAGTGAGGAATCAGTAATTCTAAAGGAAGAAACCACTGCCAAAGCCTTTCTGGCCAACACTTCAAGGGGATATTCCAGAAATTCTTACTCAAATTCAAGAAACTTCTCTAGAGGGAGACCTTACAATGGCAACAAGTTTCCAAAAATCCAACTATTTTTCAAAGAAGTACTTCTTGCAGAGGTCAAACATAAAAATCTATTAGGGATCACTAGAACTCTTTTATCCCAATCTGGCTTGCCTACTGCCTTTTGGGTGGAAGCTCTTCATAGACTTCCAACAAGATCCATAGCAAATTTCTCACCATATCAAAAAAAATTCAACAAATCTCCAGACTATGATTTCTTAAAAGTATTTGGATGTACTTGTTTTCCATGGCTTAAACCATACACATCCAATAAACTGGAGCCAAGAAGCAAGCAGTGTGTCTTTCTAGGTTACAGTTTACAGCATAAAGGCTACAGGTGTTTGGACCCTACTACTGGCACCATCTATATTTCTAGACATGTCTCTTTTGATGAGTTTTCCTTTCCCTATAAACTGCTCAACTCTTCTGCATGTTCAGAGTCTTCAGTGCCAATGCAATTGTCAACCAACACTATTTCTTCCCAGTTATATTCCACAGACCCTTTGTCTGTGGCACCTCCATCATCTGCCACATTAGATGATATACCTACCAAGAATGCTCATAATATGACTAGAAGAGGTAAAAGTGGTATTAGAACACCAAAAGCCTATCTTTCTACTGCTTATCCTCTTGATGTGGCTCTCCTAGGAAAAGTTGTCTCAGTTCCAACTTGCATCAGTGTTGCTAACAAGGAGGAAGTTTGGAGGATAGCTTCTGCAGAGGAATATCAGGCATTAATAGAGGCTGGTACTTGGTATTTGGTAGATTCCACAGGTATTAAAAATGTAGTTGGTTGTAAGTGGGTGTTCAGGGTTAAACATAACCCAGATGGTACTATAGCCAGACATAAGGCAAGATTGGTTTCCAAGGGATTTCATCAGCAACAAGGAATTGATTTTGCAGAAAAATTCAGCCATGTTGCTAAGCCTACAACAATCAGGGTTATTTTGTCTTTGGATGTACAGTTCAACTGGGAAGTACATCAGCTAGATGTAAGTAATGTCTTCTTACATGGAGAATTGCAAGAACAAGTTTACATGGCACAGCCACCTGGCTTCATTGATCCTACAAAGCCTCATCATGTTTGTATTCTCCACAAAGCCATTTATGGACTTAAGCAAGCCCCTAGAGCTTGGTATGCCAAGTTAAGTTCAGCCATATTGCTTCTTCAGTTTGTAAATTCAACAACTGATTCTTCTCTTTTCATTCACAAAGCTGGAACTCAAATTACCGTGGCCCTGGTCTATGTGGATGACATTATTCTCACTGGTAATTCTATAAATTTTCTAATATCTGTTATTACTAATTTACAGAGAGAATTTCCAATCAAGGATCTGGGTCCCTTGCACTACTTTCTGGGTCTTGAGGTCAAGAGAAATGCAACTTCAATTTTTCTGTGACAGACCAAATATGTTGTTGATTTACTGCACAAGCATCAAATGGAGGGTGCCAAACCATGTCAGACACCTATTGCACCATATCAAAGTCTGAGTAAGGAGTCAGGTGATCTGCTGGACAATCCAACTGAGTACAGATCTCTTGTGGGTGCATTGCAGTATCTAACTTGGACAAGGCCAAACATCTCATTTGCGGTTAATCTGGTCTGCCAGTTCATGCATCTGCCAAGAACTGAACATCTAATTGTTGCTAAGAGGATTCTGAGGTATCTTAAGGGCACAATTCATTATGGTATTCACTTTATCAAGGGTTCCACTGCTTTGTTGGGATTTGCAGATGCAAATTGGGCGGGTAATATGGATGACATGAGATCAACTGGTGGTTATTGTCTGTTTTTGGGGTCTAATATGATCTCCTGGTCTTCTAAGAAGCAAACAATTGTGGTCCAACACTGAGGCTGAGTACATGACCCTAGATCATAGTGCAGCTGAGGTAGTATGGATTTGCTATCTCCTCAATGATCTCCATTTTTCTCTAACTGGTATTCCAAGACTGGGTTGTGATAATATCAGTTCAATCAACCTAGCATCTAATCCAGTGCTTCATTCCAGGATGAAGCATGTTCATCTAGATTACCATTTCATTAGGGAGCTTGTTCAGTCCAGAAACCTGAGTGTTCACTATGTTCATACCTTGGACCAATTGGCAGATAGGGCTTACATGGACCAAGGTTTCAAATGCTACGTTCCAAGCTCAATGTTGTTCCTACACCCTTGAGCTTGAAGGAGGGTAATGACTTAGCATCTCAGACTAATCAGAATTGAGAAACAGAAGCTGACTTAACTGTCTTAAGCCTTTCATATGCATCGCACGTGTTTTGGTTTCATTCTGTTATTAGCCACACATAAGTTTAGTACGTGTGCTAGCCTGAGTCCTGTATTCTTCATCCTATATAAATTGAGCTTAACTCAGTTATTAGAATAATAACAAAAAAAAAAGCTTAAGTTCTTCTGTCAAGATTCAAGAGAGGTTCTCTGTCATTTCTCTATTGTTATCACTGAGAAGATAATAGTAATACAGTATTATTCATCTCACGGTAAATATTTACTTTCAATCACACATTTTGGTACAACCGGCTAAGATATGGCGTACAAAAAGGTTCAAGCAGATATCATTTTAGTACATTAAATTGTTGGATGATGATATTAATAACTTGAATTTAAAATTTGTGAGCACCGAACACTTTATCGATAAAAAAAATGGTTCAGAAAAAAAAAAAAAAAGAGTCAAAGTCACGATTCTTAAATCAGTCAACTTATAGGAAATATCATAAAAACCATAAATTTATCTACATTAGGGTCATACCTCCTTTGGAAGGATGGAATTGACCTGACTACCATTGAGGCTAAATTAAGAACTTAAAGGTTTAAGGGTAACTAAATAGTTGGATATGTGATATCCTATACCAATAGTAAATGTCTATATTACCCTTTAATCTATAAAAACTCCAATTTTCCCTTCAATCTATTAAAACCTAAACAAAAAAATAAAACCTAACTATCTAATTCAACTCATCATCTTCATCTTCTCCCCATTTTCTTCTCTCCATTTTCTTCTCCATCAAATTCATCGTCTTCGATTCAAAAAATTTATAATCTTCGATTAAACTCTATAGTAAAGATGACGAATCCTACTAAAAGTATAGAAGGTAGCAGCGATGACAATCAAAATCAATCAAAACAATCAAACCAATCTAATCAAGAAATTGAAGAATCCATGTTATTTTTCTTATTTTTGTGATTGAAATGTGTTTGCTTGATTGATTTCAACAAAAAAAATTAGGTTTTCAGAATTTTTTACGGTTGGTATTTGTTAAAATTCCAACCGTAGAAATATAATTTGAAGAACTTACGGTTGGTTTAACAAACGTAATTGGGTTTTCATTAAATTTACGATTATATTTTTCATATTTCCAACCGTAAATTTACATAGTGAAGTTGAAGATGACATTTTATGGTTGGTTTCGATTATCAATTTCAACCGTAAAAATCACTAAAGGCTTAATTTTTTTAGTCTTGTACGTTTGGATTTTATCAACCGTAGTTATATTTTACGGTTGGGTTCAAATTTCAATTTCCAACCGTTAATTTTCCTGGTAGCTTTATTAATTTTGGAGAATAATTTACGTTTAGATTTTCGAACCGTAATATTATTTATGGTTGGCTTTAGAGTCAAATTTCAACTGTAAAATTGACATTATTTCTCTTTCCAGACGTACGGTTGGTTTGTCAGCCCAATACCAACCGTAAACAAGAATAACCAGCTTTACGGTTGGTTTTAAAATCCAATACCAACCGTAAATCTTCCTGAACCATCACTTTTTCCCTAGCACTTGCGTTTTTTTTTAGTTTTTGTTTGATTGAATGATTTAATTTACCTTAAATTTAGTTAGAGTAAATGAATAAATTTAAAAATTCTATTTTAAAACCCAAATTTGAAGTTAAATTTAATGTTATAAATCAGGTGTTCAGGATTATTTACTGTTGGGATTAAAAATCGAAACCAACCGTAATTCTTTTTACGTTTGGAAATTGTTAGTCAAACCAACCGTAACTGGTGCAATAAATAGTAATAAATACCCATGCACATAATGAGTTAGGTTGAATTCGCTGCTACAAAACCAACCGTAAAAGTGTTACGATTGGATTTCCACCATTTTTGACCAGTTACGGTTAGATATTCATCAAATTCTAACCGTAAATCTAGATTACGGTTGGTTTCTGGAAAGGAAAGTGGTAATTTTTTTGCTCATAACCAGTTAAGTGAAAATAGAAATATGTTGAACAATAATGGGTTGCATAGTTTGCCTTTCAAAGGTAATCCCTTCACTTGGACCACTAAGAGACATGGTCATGATTTTATTCTGGAAAGATTTAATAGAGTCCATTATTCTCCTAAACCTGATTCAAAGATGAACGAGCGCCAGTTTGTTTACCGAGGCTTCCCACGAAGAAGTTTGTTTTTGAGATCAAAAGCATGATGAATAAAAAGCCAAGTGTTCTGACCATTCAGATGGAGACTTCTAAATTTTCATCAAGATTATTCCATTAGGAAAATTTCTTTGTAGCAGGACGAAGCCAACACAACAACCACCTTGGATAAAAAAATAATTTTGTAGAAGAGAAAGTGAAAAATAAACTAATTTTCATTGAGCTGTTCCATCGAAAGCAAAAGCAACCATATACTATATTTTCCACTGTGATTATTTTACTGCGCTGTTCATATTTGGAGAAGGAAATTTATCCAGCTTAAAATGTTTAATGCAATGTGGCACACTGGCACCCAATTCAGGTCCTTCAGCTCCTTGGATAAGGTTCTAAGACTTACCAAGAGTTATTAAGAACAATGAACTTATGCAGGATCACCTAGCTGAATTGTGTCTCCTCGTTCCAGGTATATATATATATATATATGAAACACTAACCGGGTGAGTTAGGCCTATGGGCTCACTTCAAAGAATTTAGATCAAATGCGTGTTCTTCATTGCTATATCCCCGTCTATTACTGCTGGGAGTTCATTACCTAGTGTTTCGCCCCCCTAAATAATTAGGGGTGGCTTAGAAACTCAAAAGCCTGACAATTTTTTCGTATAACTAATGTAAGTAGTAACTCTAATTTCTCTTTGAGTAATATTCTAAAAATTCAGTTCTTATATTGTCAAAAAAAAAATAATACTCCCTCCATTTCTGGAAAAGAGTTACTATCACTTTTACTGAAACGGAGGTAGTAACAAACTCTGTTCTAAAAAAATATAATCATAAATTCAAGTTGGACATAAGAAAATTGTTGGCTGTCGTGAAAGATAAAACTTTCACCCTTGATTAGAGAGCTAGTGAGAAACCAAACTTGGGGGGTGTACCATCTTCCAAGTCCCGCTCCATGGAGAAAGTTGCAAATGCATTAGGTCTCCATTCTTGTTGGAAAAGAAAAGCTTCCTTTCCAGTATCATACATACTTGTTTTGAAAGTGAAACGGTCTAAAGTGACCACAATACTAACAATAGCAGCACTGGTTTTATCAGGCTTCCATTCTTGTTTGATAAGCATGTCAGCTTTAACTTTATCCACCAAAGGTTTTTCGAAACTAAGTTGGGGTACATGGAAATATGCTGCAAACCATGAAGAATTGGAAGAGGAAATGACCCCAATTAGAGATTAAGTAAACAAAAACCCATTACAACTCATGAAGAATTAGAAGAGAAAATGACCCCGATTAGAGAGTAAGTAAACAAAAACCCATTACTCTAGTTCTTGTGATTGTTTGTATGTGTATTTTTAGTGTAAAATTAGGTATGCAACCATAAAGTTGTTGTTTCAGAAAGAGGGTCGTCATGGTCCCGAATCAAAGATCATGACGATTTTTTATATGCATGCTAAAATTATGAAAAATCGTCATGGTCTTTGATTTGCGACCATGACGACCCTTACTGGTTTTTTCACTAAAGACGAAAGGTCAGTTTAGGGTTGCATCGGTTTTTACCTAAAACCATGACAACCCTTATTGTTTATTTTCATTGAAGATAGTGTATAAGCAACGCATCGGTTTTTAGCTAAAACCATGACGACCCTTATTGCTTATTTTCAATGAAGACATAGTGTATTAGGGTCACATCGGTTTTTATTTTAAACCATAACAACATTAGTTTATATGAAACCAAGGGTTGTGTATCACTATATGGTCATCATGGTTTAACTTAGTGTCGTTAGAGTCGAAAATTTAGACCATAACGACCCCTCTACTGAGTCTATGAATGTTTTTTTTTGTGTGTGTTTTCAATTGTAGCATGCTTAAAAAATTCAAAAGAGGAAAAGGCAAACATCTACCTACTCCTCCTTTTTTTTTTTGATCGAAAGATAGATATATTAATTAAAAGGAAGAATGTACAAAAAGGCTACAAGTAGTAGCGAGAAAAACTAAAAGAGAATAAAACAAGAACAAAAGATTACATCAACCAAAGATCATATCCCAATTGTGAGCTGAAGCTACGAAATAATGCCCAAAAGCAGCTCCCCCAGCTTTTACCAGAGATTTGGCATCTAAAGAAAGGTCATCATCAGTTTTGAATTTGTAATTCTTTTCAATAATTCTAGCATTTCTTTCCCTCCATAAGACCCACACCACAACTGATGGGATTAAACTCCAAACTATATCATTATCAGCCTTAAAACCATTATGCAAACACTTTGCCATATCATATAAAGATTTAGGGAAACTCCATGCCCATGAATACAGCCGAAGGAGGTACAGTTTGTTACCCATGAACATGCACAACAAGGTAACGAACCAAAGGATTCCCCTTCTTCTTCTGCCTCCTATATTCCATGTGTCGCTTCAGACCATGACAATGAAGAAATTGAAGATGAAGTTGATGACACCAATGGTGGTGCTAGTGGGTCTGGTGGTTTTGGTGGTGCTGGTGGGTCTGGTGGTGCTCATGATTTTGGTGGTGGTGGTGGTGATGATGATGGTAGTGATGATGTGGTGGAGGAAGAGGTGCAAGAAGAGAAGGATGTGCAAGTTCAGGATTCCCTCTACCGACTTAGTGCTGGGGGATGAAACGCAATGGAAAATCTAGAGGCTTACCTTTATATATAGGTCAAGTTCTATTTGCATATCCTGGCTCGTACCATATATGAGACCATCGTAATAACCTCAACTTTGTTTTTCAATTAACTTGTTGTTGTTATTTTGTTTCTTATCGTGTTTTTTCTCCCTATTTTGTAGGATCATACTAATGCAACACGTGTTTTCAGACGTCAGTCTTCCTACGTAAAAATGGAGCACTGGCCTCTAGAAGGAGAGTGTTCAAGAGTTTAAAAGTTAATCGAGAACTCCGGTTTGTAACTTACCGTATAAAACTCCGTCATTACGTTTGATAGGGTCGCAGTATCTTGCTTCAGTGAGAGGTTTTACCCTGAAGTCGATTGTTTCCAATTCCCATTTGGCGAGATGGCTTTAACTCCTGACGATGCACACCATATTTTAGGGCTCCAGGCCGAAGGAAAATCCTGAGACAACTACAAGAAAAAACTTCTATGGCCTCAAATTTATCAATTGGCCAAGGGGTTGTTTGGATGGGATGAAGAGACGATGAATGACAAGTTGATCATGGGACCAAAGTACCCGAGGCGAGAGTTCAATCTTGTGGGGTTCAGAAACAGATAGTTTGGGATACTAAAAAGAAAGAGATAATGGTCTTCTCTCCGTGGTTGAAGTTCCTGCTGCGCCTGTCGCTTATCTGTTTTACGTGCTTGGGTATGTGATATTTCTCGACAGCTCAGGAAACAGAGTCAGCGCCAACTTTTTTAAGCTCTTGCATCATTTGGAAGATGTGAGTAAATACTCGTGGGGGACTGCCATCGTAGCACACATGGACGAGGAGCTAACAAAAGCATCTAGGGAACAAACATCTCAAATCAATGGGAATACAAGTCTATTGCATGTAATTTAATTGATAAAATATGTTTGTTTGATGTTTTTTTTTTTCAATCTCTTGTTTGATGAATACTAGTTTTATTGTTTTGATGTTCGTATAGGTGTGGGTTTACGAGCATTTTCCTTAATTGTTCAAAGACAACGAACACGTCAAAGTGAACGAGGCATGTACCAATGCTCAACTAAGATAGACGAAATACACATTCACTGGGGGTCATGAAAAGGATCATAAGTCCATGTTGTTAGCCATGAGGGAAAAAATTGGACAACATGACAACAAAATATATAGTCTTTAATCCGTATGTAGGAGATGGCCCTAATAGAATGCACGATGTTTCTTTTTACAATGACCCTTTGTTTCACCCTAACGGATTCTCAATGTATAACCCATCGAGAGTAATGCGTCATCTTGGGTATAAGTAAGATCCACATGATGAGGATTATGTACCAAAGTTCCGACTCAAGCTTGATGAATGCAGTTCTGACACTTCTAGCGTTGAGGTTGTTTACGAACCTCTATCGGAGACCATACATTGGGATGATAAGCATGCTAGCAAGGTAGATATCTCTTTTTTTGGAGAATATGAATGAAGGTCACAAAGCAAATATAGTACCAAAATTTCTCTCATGGCCGTGTGACACCGATAGATCCCCGCGGACGGAAAAGAAACAAAGCTTCTACTTCAGTACCCGACACCAGAACTGACTCTAGCATTTTAAAGCTTGTTGTAAGTATGTTCTATTTTTCTTAAATATATACACTTATAAGTATGTTAACCTCTATTGCAATTTTAATGTGAATAGAGGGATCGAGTGAAGATTGTCATCAAGGGACTATGTTGCTTGAAGGCCAAAGGAGAATCGTTGACGCCTGACCAACAAGGTGAGTACATTGACTGCTTGTGTCAGCCAAGCAAAATTATTTCAAGTCTTTTCACTTCATAATTATAAATAAGAGTATAGTAATAAGACAAGTTCGATCCACATGGAGGTATGAGTTGTTAATTGACTTTTGATTACTTATGTAACTTGGGGGATTTATGATGATTATAGTTCAAACAAAAATAATAGCAAGAAAACAATTTACGATTGTAAATAATGTATGAGAATACTGGTTAGAGAGTTCATCTTCCGCCATCAAACATGTTATCAACTAAATTAGACTCAATATTCAACTTTTCTCAATATCAATAACTCTAAAGCATCCTATCGTAGGTCTACTCCGGCAAAACTCATTTTATCATCAAAGGCGCAAGAGCCACTCTTTGAATACTTTTCACTAGATAACTTGTCCCAAGAGCCACACAAGTTTAACCCAATGAAAACAATGGTATTTATGAGTTGAGTTTATTTTAAGGAATCCGATGTAAGAGCCACTCGGATTTGACCTAGGTTACGCTTCTACACATAATCTCATGGCAACATCCTATCGTTAGAAATTATGCTATGCTGCTAGTAACAAGGGTCTTTTGACAATTCCGGATCTCAAACCTTAGTTTAGCTATAAATATGAATTTATGATTATTTAATTTACGACTTAAACAAGCAATAATTCAATCATACATGACGTTATAAATAGTAGAACACAAGCGATACTAAAGAAAATATGAATACTAAGAATGAATGCTTTAATTAATAATCATGTTCTAGACTTCGGACTACATATCTAACCAATGAGATTAAATTAGATCATAATGGATTTTTTAAAATCCATGGAAAATAGTAAAGTAGAAATTTAAAGCAAACTCTAGGTTGTAGAAAAGTCTCCAACTCCAAAGCTCCTTCCCTTCTCTTCTTAAGTTATGATATGATATCTCTCAGATAGAAGTGAAACTGTCCCTTAAATAGTTCTCCCAAAAGTGGAAGTGCCCGTACTCGACTCCTAGTTGAAGTAGGTCAAAGAGACTCGCCAAAACTCGCTCCAAAGTTAGCCAAAACCGTGAAATTAAGCTTATATAGCCACATGGGCTCGCAATAGGATAAGAAGCCCAACCCAAAATCTGATTATAAGCTAAACTCAATTCTTTCCTCGGTGATTTAGTGCTCAGTTTCTAGATGGCCTAGCTATCGAGAAAAAAATTATTTCTGAATTATTTATGTTTGCTCCAGGTTTTCTCGATGGCATCTTAGCTCCGCGGAAGAATTTTTCTTCTGAGTTTTTTACTCATCGGTACCTCTGACCGATCGAGCGTTTCAGTTTTATCTGAGTTTCCAAAACTCAATTTCCTACATTCTCTCCAACTCTGTCTATTTTCGAAACTCTGTTTCCTTCCCAAAATCGAAACTCGACCTCAATTGCCAAGACAAACTCCACTAATACGAACTCGAGAAATACCATTTAGTTCCTTCTCGCTGCCTCCATCTGCCAGCAAGAGTCTCTATTGAAAATAACTTCCATGAATCTTCAAATCACAGTCACTAATATCTCGAGTAAAACTTCCATCATGATCAACAAAGACTTCTTTACCATCAGGAATATCTTACTGTCGTGAACAACTCTTATATATCTCAGTTGCTCAATCTCCACTTATTGTAACCATTATAATTATCGCTACGATCATCATGATCAATCACTTCTCAATTTTATCAACAATTATTTCATCTCGACTGCAACTCAGAACCATTATCAACTCAGGCCCATTTATACTGCCATTGTTACGAGCACCAGAAGAACCTCCATCTTCCATCACAGGCCATTAATGAAAGTTGAACACCATCATGGCTTCTAACTGCCTCAACCAACAGCACCAATAGCTCATTTTTCAACCCAATCATCATATCACTGCCAATGACAGAGAGACTCATCGTCACCAAACTGCCATCATGTCTGTTAACCACTCCATTATTCCATCTTACTCATGATCAACACCCTATCAATGATTATCATTATTGTTGATACATGAAAATTCACTACTTGGGCACCACAAGGGGACTAGGAACTTGGGAATTCGATCCGGTCCAAAAAGGGGCTTGGTCCGAACCTAACTATAATATCCAAAGGTAATAAAGAGAATAAGGAGGTCAAGGGGAGTAAGAGGCTGTTGACCAAGGAGTTAATGTTAGCTTATTAAAGAAGAAATGACAGTTTTGTAATAAAGAAGGAGGAAGACATGTGCCTTAAGGAGGTAAGAAAGGGAAGTCTACAAAAGGAAAAAAGAAGTGGTATTTGGGGGGGAACTTTCTTTCTCTTTATCTCTTGCTCTCTTCTAAGGGAATTAGGCCTGTTGTGGATAGGACTAGGCTCTCACACTAACCTATCACTTTTACACCCAAAACATTTGACGACCACAGTAGGATCTTAGTTTCTAATCCCGCTAGCTTATACTCTCCAGGCGATGCTCTATCATCCTAGAAACACCATTACATCACTTATTGCTATCTCAACGATTATTTGACATTATCGGAGTGTCATCAAATCAAAATATCTGGTAATGTATGACAAACTAAAGCTTGTTGATTTATTTTTCTTATGAAAGTAAAACAATATACAAAAATCACCATCTAGTGCTTACCGCGAAACACATTACTGTTTCACACTAAACGTGGGACTTAATATTGATGGTGAGTTTTTGACAAGGGAGAAAATTATAATATTTCTTTTCACCTAGCTGCAGAAGCAAAAAATAAATATGCATAATTTCCTGACCCGGCATTAGAATTATGAATACATACACCTATCCTACATTCTGCAAAAAAATCGAGAAAAAAGATATTCAACTTCTGGCTAAATTAACCTTGTAGCTCTTTCGCATATATATGCACCATAGAAATTTCAGAGATATACTCAACTAAATCCTCGTTATTTTATATGCATCTATGCGAACTATTTGTATAAAACAAAATATATTGATTACAAAAATTTCAAACATTCAGAATGAGGTTAAGCCATATGTGAACGAAAACGGAGACTAGATGCATACATCTAATTGTAGAGTCGCATCAAATATTATCTCAAGTTGCAAACTTCCACAGCCGAATCTCTTGAAAATGCATGCACTGCATAAAGATTAAGCATAAATGCTAACATTAAATCTCATGCGTCTGAGAAGCCCTAAAATAAGTCATAGTTATGACCACGACAATAAAAAAGGCTAGTACTAATGGCACATGAGCAACGACCATAGCACTATCCCTAGCAATTTTAGCCATACTCCCAGCGTTAACAAAAGCCAAATAAATGCCAATAACGCACGGGCAATGGTCGCAACACCAACAAAAAGAGAGAAAAAGATATCAAATACAAACTTCCAACAACTAGCAATAGTGCTAGTGCTAGCGTTAGCACTAGTGCAATTGATTGGCGCTGCTAGCAGCGACGCGACGCTAGCATTAGCACTAGCACCAACTCCAACGCTCACGCTGCTAGCCGCGCTTCTAGTACCCCTTTTCCCTATTTTACTTTATTCTCTTCGCCTGTGCCAATGCTATCTCTTCACGCATGCTCATCCTATCTCAGGCCAACATTATCCTTTATTCACGAATTATTCATGTGTTTTGAGTCCATGACTCCACCAATTCCAATGAAAAATCAAATCATATTACATGGGGGGATTATGGGGCTTTGGTCTGGTGGTTACAATAACATGTGGCGTGGTAACACCCCATGATCTGAAAGTTACAAAATAGTGGAGACTGTTGTAGAAGTTCAGGAGATAATGAAATCATGGTTTTTCCAGAAACTTCCCAGGATAATGGGCGGTTACACCACTACCCCATAATCCCTATTACTCCATCTCTTAACTACCTCCACTACTTTACAAGGAAAAATGTGTATACCAACAAATATAAATAGACTACTTAGCCCATTCAGAAAACACAACAAGCTTAGCATTCTCTCAAGCTCTGTGATTTTTATAATAGTTCTACATCTCTACACACAATTCAACACACAAATTCCTTCAACTTTATTTGCTTACCTCCCCTAAGATCAACCCATCTTCTCTCCTTGTAACTGAAGCAGGGCGAAACGGCTACTATCGTGGTTTAGGCTTGCCATGTACGATTTTGATTTCTGAATCTAAAGAAAGTACTTCTACAGTACATTGTTTTGCCTAGAATCAATTTTTAGGTACTAACAGTACTAGACTCCTATGACCAGTCTCATGTGATTACTAGTCTCATTTGAGTGTTATTCTAGTGTGAGTACTAGTCTCGTCTGAGTGTTAGTCTCGTGTGAGCTAGTAACAAAGTAAGAAAACTATTACTGTTAATTACTGGTAGCAAGACCAATTAAATTATGCTCCTTAATTGATTGAACAATAAGACCCTAATATGACAGATGAACCAAATGGAAGATGAGAGACTAATGGAGAGAGGTACCGACCAAAATTGGTGGGAGAGAGGATCGACCAAAATTGATGTAGGGACCGACCAAAATTGGTGTCACACAAGTTTGGTAGAGCACCCGTTGGTGGTTGCGGGACCATGCTTCATGTATCAATATGATCTCTCTAGCAATAATATTTAGGAGAGGATTTTAATGTAAAAACCAACTAGAAGGCCAAAATTTAGGAAATATTAAAATAATAATATTTTAATGTATCAGATGGTAGCATGACCATTCTATATTGCTCTGGACAACTATTTGGTTTTTGAAGCAAAAATGATTTTTTTTTATTTTGTTAGAAAGGGAAAAGGAATTTGAATAAGAAGAGGAAACCCTAGGATAAAATAATAATAAAATAAAAATATAAGTGCGGAGGACCGGCCGGCAAGCTAGCGCCGGTCCCACTACTATTTTTACTTTATTTTAATTGTTTCTTCCTCCTTCCACCTATTTGCTCTTAAGACCTATATACCCATTAAAGATATATGCTTTGAAGACCATTATTGTTATGTACACCCGTGCCGTTTTCTCGAGGCCGCCCGGTGTTAGCCCATATGTCTGAAAATTCAAACATAACACTTTTAGTAAAAAACGCTGTAGATTCTTCATACGATATCCATTTTTGATGATCCACCCTAATTTCGGAATCGGAAATTTGTCAGCTATCTCCCATCGCAGAAGGATTTAGGTTTAGAGCTTATTTTGGATGTCAAAGGAGCAAACAACAACCTTTCATGAATTTTTAGACAAAATTCTAACAATTTTCGGCTTGTATTTTGTCTAGGGTTTATGCCATATCTCTTAGACCGTTACTCGGAATGAGAAGTCCTTTTAGTATGTCGTAGTAGAACATAAGGGAACATATGTTGTTTAGAACGTTTTGTCCTATACTTCACTTATTGATACGTTTTTCCAAGATGATTATGAAGGAACGTCATAAATCAGAGTTTCGACCAAGCATACTCGTGTGCAACTCGTTATGAGCTTTCATACATGCTTGTATAGACACTGTGATAAATCAATATTATTTCATTAGAGTTTGAATATTGATATAAGGCAATTCTAGAAATTCATTCGGGGAATATAGCACCAGAGAACACTCAAATTGCTCTATACCAATGGGTAATCCATCTAGAAGCTTAAGATTTTCTATATAAAATCATAGAACATATGAGAATGTCGTAATAAGCACCAGTGTTATTCTAATAATGTTGTACATGGATGAATGTTGATTCATCTAATAAATTTGATCGTATATATATACATACATATAACCTGATGAGTTCAGACGAGTGATGGATTCATGTGATTACATACACACACACAGAGAGAGAGAGAGACATGGATAAGCATCCGCCTTAATATTCTTTGGAGAATTATGAAATTCAATATTTCTGAGACCCGGGTCAGAACCATAATCTTTTACTAATTTAACCTTGAAAAAACCCCACCATTTACATTTGGATAAGGCAGTTGTGGAAGTAGTAGTTTCTATTGGGGACTACCTTAAGAAGGTTGAATTTTGTTAAGGGAACAATTCTTCTATAAGGCAATGTTGGTGAACTTATGAAGCACAAATATATGCTGAAGATTCACATATTATTAAATCACTAGAAGACCACAGAAGTTCACTAGAATGATTTAATAATATGTGATTTTTCTATTTAATACAACAAAATTATGTTTTGTGACTTCTGTCTACTTCTAAATATTTCAAAGCATAATGTTTATGTCAATGCAAATGCTATCTAGCTTCATTTATTATAGTGAAAATATCTCACAAATCCAAAAATTGAGTTTTTCTTTCACGAACACATCTTTAAGATGGCAATAATATAACAATATCATTCAAAATAGAATATTATGTTAGATTTAGTTTTGACTTTCTATTTTAACACTTTTGGGATGACAAAAATACCATTTATTACCTTATCTACTAACAAAAAAATTTAAAAATTAACTATTCACCATTAATACAGTTATTCTTCTATTTTTGTTCCCACAAAGAGCAAGAAGTTTTAATTGTTTAAACTGTCATAAAGAGGGGTGGGGTGGGGTGGGGTTGTATAGGTTTTAAGTAAAGTAAATAAGAATGTAATTTAAAGATTAAATTATAAGCAATAGAGAGAGATATGATCGAGGAATCTTTCTTTTTTATTAAACATTCATCAAGTTAGTCTACTCATTTATTCATTGTTAATTAAAATTATCACTAACCGTAGAAAAACAACTAGGTCAGTGTTATACCCGAAATTCTTTATGTCACTGGATATGAAAGTTCTCGACTAGCAGATTTTATTCATCTAAACCACCTAGTAGTAGATCACTCTAAGTATAATTTGGTCGAATGCTTTACATTTTATGAATTTATAGGTTAATTTTAGCAGTTAAACTCTTAGTTCAAGGTCCACTTGGTGGTGTAGTTTATACACACAATTGCTCCAAAATATTCCTCTGCAAAGTCTCGTGTT
Organism: Papaver californicum; assembly: GCA_023531435.1. Classification (NCBI taxonomy): domain Eukaryota; kingdom Viridiplantae; phylum Streptophyta; class Magnoliopsida; order Ranunculales; family Papaveraceae; genus Papaver; species Papaver californicum. The sequence continues at coordinate 596,193 of JAJJMC010011034.1, read as the reverse complement.
TTCTACTCGTGTATGAGTTGTTAGACTATAACTTATCTCCCAACTCAATAGCAGCATTAGATTAAATCAAAAAAATCATTTTAGTTGGCCACTTAAACAATCTATCAATCAATCATCAACATCAACATCAACATTCATAATAGTATAAACAAGCTATAATCATACGAAGAACTCAAAATAGATTCATATAATAACTCAAATCATGTCTAGAACTTAGAATTCATCCTCAATCAATTATGATTTTTTGGCTACTCATGGATGTAAAAGCACACATGTTATACATCACTACACCACATGGGCCAACTTGCAACGAAAATATCAGTTGCTTAACAAGATATTCGTTGCTTTAATTCCTAATTATCCTAAAATAATTAAACAACAGCTGTGCAATGATTATATCCGTCGGAAATTATGGTATTTTTATAAATTTGATTTTTTTAGGGTGCTTATGATTGAATATATGTTTATTTTTTTCTGATTTTTATTTTAATTCGAAATACTCTTAGATAATATTAAAATTGGTTTCCCCCAATCACTTTTTTTTTCTCACCTAACTATCACTTTCCTTCTCTTTTTTTAACCTAACCATCAATTTCTCTCTCCTTCTTTTAATCTCTCTTTTTTTTTTCTTCAAACAATCAATCTCCCTCTTTTTCTTCTTCTAATAATCAATCTCTCTCCCAAACTTAAATTGTAAAATCTTTCAAAAAAACAAAAATATTAGTCATTAACAAATTTATTTTTACTTCATCTAAAAATATAGAATAACATTTACTTCTAATCATTGACACATTTAATCATTAACTCATTAATTTTAATCATTAACTCATTAATTTATACTTTATTTATTTCTAATCATTTACTTCCATTTCATTAGTAAGCTTACATAGGGGCTGCCTTCTCCATAGAGGGGCTTCCCCTGGATTCAGGGTGACCAAATAATCCGTTAAGGGATATCTTAGGGGCTATGTTAAATGTCCATATTACCCTTCTATCTATGAAAAAGTCTAATTTTCCCTTCAATCAATTAAAACTTAAAAAAAATAAAATTTTACAAAATTTTCAATTTAATTCAAAACCCTTCCCTCTCCCACCATATCTACTCCTTCTCCATTTGAACCGAATATCTCCATCGAATCAATTAATTGGCGATTCGAAAATTTCTTCGTTGATTAAACTCTAAAGTTCGTGATGAAGAATCCTACTAAAGTTGTAGAAGGTAGTAGTGATGACAATCAAAATCAAACTAAACAACCTAATGAAGAAACTGAAGAACAAATCGGTGGTGAAAGAAATCAAACTCCCCAACCACAACAAATGGTGTATACAAGGTGTTCAACAAAACCCATGTTATTTTTAGAACCCAAAAGTGATTGATTTTCTTGTTTGATTGATGATTTTGTAAAAAAATTGGGTTACAAATTTTTTTACGGTTGGGTTCGATTGGAAAACCCAACCGTAAATGTATGTTCTGAAGAACTTACGGTTAGGTTCCTTTCGAACCCAACCGTAACTGGTTTGTTCTACATTTTACGGTTGGGTTATTAAAAAAATCCAACCGTAAATAAAAAGGTAGGAGATGAAGATGAAATTCTGAACTCAACCGTAAAAAAATTTGCACTCAAAGAAAAATTTGAATTTTACGGTTGGGTTCGATTCTAATTGCCAACCGTAAATTATTCTGGTTAGTTCAATTTTTTTGTTGATGATTATTTACGGTTGGGTCGGATTTTCAATTCCCAACGGTAAAGTCTTCTGTTTAGGTTTATTTCTTGTTGTTGATTATTTACGGTTGGGTTCGATATGTGTAACCCAACAATAAAGAGTTCTGAATTTAAAGATCTTGATTGATTGCTTGTGTTGAACTTTTGTAAATTATCTAACTTCAAAGGGGTCAAGGAAACAACACAGGAGATGGTTTCATTGACTTTTGGGAAAATGCATATTTCAAAGCTCATGGTCTCATGGTACGTAATTTGCTTATGTTATTAATGTTTTTAAGATTTATTACTAAAGACTAAACCAACATTTATTTTCATATGTGAATAGCAAAACAAAGTACTTGCATTGGCAGAGTCGATGAATCCATCCATAAGTATAGGTGATGGGATGACAATCAAGGAACAAAGGATCATGCGTGCAAAAATGAGGAAGCTTCATGAATCAATCCAAGATGAGATGGTGCGAAGCTTAAAGAGGATTAGAGGCGATACAAGAGGTGCGACTACTAGCCGAAGAGAGACGCAACCTAATGAGGAACACATACATGATGAATCCGATGATGTGGTGTTTGATCCTTATATGAAGATTGACATAGTTGATGATGGAGTAGTAGAAGATTTACGTCAATTCTCGGACGTGGCAGGCTACAACGGGCCTTTGTACCATCCTTTTGGGTTCGTGATGTGCAACCCTCGTCGAACTCTCCGCCAATATGGCTATGTCCAAACCAAGGTAACAATCGAAGCCTTTAAATTGTGTGTGAGTGACTCCATGATCGAAGGCCCAAATATCGTGCTCAACTACATCCCAACGCCTTCGGTCGCGGTTTGGAACAACCGCCATAAACCGGAATACCAAATCCAAAGGGAGGAGGTAGGGCTGTCAATCTTTATCCGAAATCCGACATCCGAATCCGATAATCCGGGATCCTATAGGATATTATCCGTTATAACGGATATCGGATATCGGATACGGATATTCCTATCGGATATTAAGGGTTAACGAAACGGAACCGGCTAAGCCTTTATCCGACGGATATTATCCGTATCCGATAAGGTGTAAGTAGAGTGTAAAGAAAAACTAAAAACTAGGTATATATACTGTATTCAGTTCTTCTCGAGTCTGAAGTCTCGACTAAAATCTAGGTTTTTCAGAATATGTGAAGTTTTAGTTATTCTCGTCTCTCGCTGAACAGGGCAACTGATTACAAAGGATTTTTCTACTTAATCAAAAATCGAGGTATGGATTATGTGATTTTATTACAATTTCATCATGTCTAAACTTGTATTAGGTATAAATTCTCAGATTTGGGTTTGTTTCTAGTTAGGGCAGTTTTTTTGTCTGTTTTATTAGTAATTGATTTTAATGTTTTTGAAATGCTTGAGCTTTAGGTTAGGTTTATCTGACGTTCATCTCATATACGACCTTCAAAAGACGATACGTATTTGTACTTGATGAGAACTCCTAGGTCTTTCAGAACACTTCAAACATTAAGTGAAGTACTGATTGAGATTTTTTACTGCTATATTACTCTGTCAATAGGAAGTACTACTCCTCACCTCTTCTTTTGTAATGTTTAACCCAAAAAAATGTGCATGTACATTACCTGTGACTCAAAGTTTGAACACAGTTTTGAGGGTTGTAATATCCCAATGCCTTAGGAGAAACCCAGCAAGTACTTTAACTTATGTTGTCATTTGTTATTTGAACAATTACGTACTTAAATTACGAAGTTTGGAATGTCCTTTAACTTATGTTTTGTTATGTCAAAGTCCTGGGAGCTTTCCATGAGATGAAATTTCCTTTGTCTTGTTGATTCATTATCAAGTTCCTTTGATATGGCATGCTAGTTTCTTGTCAAAACTCTAAACTGAGTTGATTCATACAGTTCACTGTCTAGCAATTACTAATTATCAGTTGATTCATACAGTTCACTGTCTAGGAATTACTAGTTGATTCATACAGTTCATGGAAGTTTCAGAAACTGAATGTGGCAAGTGTTTTAAGTTTCCTTTTCTCTGATAACCAATACCAAAGGTTGTTTCAGAAACTGAATGTTGAGCTACTATGATGTCCTAGCGTAGAGCAAATTGTCAGGAATCCTTTTTTTATAGACTAAAGGTTGTATCATCACCTGCAGAATGTAATGAATAAACATATTGGAATTACTATTACACACATGTTTTTAAGTTTCAGTTACACCAAAAAAACTTAAATGGTTTTTCTTCAAAACCAATTAGTTGCTTTTATTTATAATCCTTAGCCAACGCATCCAGACAGATGCATAAAGTTTCTTCTTAATTTTGGAACATAAATAAAGTATTCCAAAATTGAAATTTTATAGACTAGTAGTAATCTGTGTCTTTGGCATGGACCATTATTGATCTAGACAACTTGTTTGTCCGGTTAAAGTGATCGATTGTTTGTCTGCATAATTCTTCAAGACAGAATATACTTTTATTTTTTTAGGTAGGTCTTTGAGATGGCCTGAGTACATTTTACTGTGGTACACAATGCAAATTAGATTAATTTTGGAGGTGCTTAAGTTACTTTTTTCACAAGCACTTATCAGTTAAGTTAAACACAATGGCTATTTTTAATACGAAGAATAAAAAGTGAATAGTCTGTGATGGAGTTCAAATTTGAGTTAGCATTTCTAACATGTATGATTATGTTCATTTTAGGGTGATGTCACATAGTCAGAGAACATCAAATCAATTGGGTACCTCAGCTTCATCAGTTGCATCACATCCACCTTTACAAGAAGAAAATGTACAGACCTTGCAAGAACAATAGAACATGTAATTTATAAATTGTGATCATTTGTGTGTGTTTTGTATGTGTTTTAATTGAATTGTGAACCGGAAATGCTTAAATGGACTGAAAAATGTGAAGTGAAAAAACAGATTTATAAGATGTTTTTCGGCTATCGGATATTTACCGGATATTATTGGATATCCGATAATCTTAACGAAACGGAATCGGATATGAAGGTTAAATGTCCGTCGGATATTATCGGATATCGGATATCCGATAAGCTTATCGGATATCGGATACGGCTGAGCCAATATCCGTTCCGTTAACATCCGTTGACAGCCCTAGGAGGAGGTAAATCCATCTCCGGGCACAAAAGAGGTCGTAGAAGATTACTTGGATTGGTATCGCCATTTTGGTCATCCAAATGTGATTAATATTGATCCGGAATCTATGAGAATACTTCAAAGGGGTCAAGGAAACAACAAAGGAGATGGTCTCAGTGATGTTTGGAAAAAGACATATTTTAACTTGGTACGTAAAATTACTTATGTTATTAATGTTTTTAAGATTTATTACTAAAGACTAAACCAATATTTGTTTTCATATGGGAATAAAGGTGATGTGATGACGGTTGAGCAACAAAAGAACCTGCAACACAAAATGAGGAAGCTTCATGAATCAAACGAAGATGAGACGGTGCGAAGCTTAAAGAGGAGTAGAGCCGATACAAGAGGTGCGAATACTAGCCAAAGAGAGCCGCAACCTAGTGATGAAGACACACATGATGAAGCCGAGGATGTGCAAGGTGGTGCTCGTACTTGTGGCGGTCGTGTTGGTGCTCATACTCGTGGCGGTCGTGTTGGTGCTCGTACTCGTGGCGGTCGTGCTGGTCCTCGTACTCGTTGTAGCACGAGCAAAAAAAGAGTTTGTCATGGTGATCGATATACCCCTCCTTCTTCTCCTTAACTCTACATTGATTCTAAAAATTGCGTCAAACTTAGGTTTTTTTTTTGTGGGTGGATTATAACTTCTTGCGACAATATTCATATCTCAATTTAGTTAGAATGTATGAGAAAGTTTTTATCTTAAATTGGTCTAGCTAAATTTCATGTTTTATTTACAAAAATTTCAAGTTGGAAACCAAGCAAAGGAGAAATCAACTTAAAAAACAAAACAACTGATTATTTACGGTTGGGTCCGCAAGTCCATACCTAACCGTAAAACAGCCAGAACCATATTTCCTAAAGTTACAGTTGGTTTTTGAATCAAAACCCAACCGTAAATATTCCTGGACCCTTTTACAGTTGGGTTCAATTGACAATTGCCAACCGTAAATTATCTTGGATAGTTCGAATTTTTTGTTTTGAAGATCATTTGCGCTTGGGTTCGATTGTCAATTCCCAACCGTAAATTCTCCTGGGTAGTTCAATTTTTTTATGATTATTTACGGTTGGGTTCGATTGTCAATTCCCAACCGTAAATTATCCTGTGTAGTTGAACTTGTTTTGTGTTAATTCTTTACGGTTGGGTTAGGATGTCATTTGCCAACTGTAAAACTGCCAGAATCACAATTCCAAAATAGTTATGGTTGGGTTCGATTGACAAGTTTCAACCGTAGACCAGCCAGAATCTTAAGAAAGAAAGTTTTACGGTTGGATTTTTGAATCGAACCCAACCGTAACTGGTGCAACAAATACTCATGCAATAATGCATTACGGTTGGGTCCTATGCTAAAACCCAACCGTAAAACTGTTACGATTGATTTTTCCGCCATGAAAATACGGTTACGTTAGATTAGGATGAACACCTAACCGTAATTGTTAGTTACAGTTGGGTACGATGCTGAAAACCCAACGATAAAACTGTTACGATTTGGTTTTCCGCCATGAAAGTACGATTACGGTTTGGTTAGGATGAACACCCAACCGTAAATGTTGTCTACGGTTTGGTTCGACAAGAAAACCCAACCGTAATGTTCCCTGAATCACAAAAAAAATCATACTTTTTTACGTAATTTCATCAAATTTGAGCCATTAAAAGACCAAGAGTTTAAGTTAGAGGTATACCTCACTACTCTGGTTGATTGAATCAAAATCTAGAGTTTTTTAAAAAACCCTACAAAATTTTCTTTCATTTCTTCTATTTTTTCTTCCCACCAAACCAAAAAGAAAAAAATTTGATTTGATTTGATTTGATTTGATTTAATTAGGTATAAAATTATTTTAGATTAATTATGATTAACCTAATCTATTAGCTAATTAGTTTTACTAATATTAACTAATCAGGGATAATTTAACTATTATGAAAATGCCATAGATAATGAATTTTTAAAATATATTTAAAATGTCTATTTCGCCTTCACATGAAAAGCCCACGGAGAGCCTTTAACAATTAAAACTCATCCATTTTCATACACGTTTCTTACTCAATATTTCCTTAAAAAAACAGAAAGTATCACTCGTTTCTCTCTCTCTTTTTCTTTCTCTTTCTCGCGCTCTATAGCTTCCCTTCTTCCAGTCAAGCTAGAGAATAAAAACCCTAGCTATTTCTTCAACATCTGAATTCTGATTTCATCATCAGAACCCATGCATTAATTCTTCAACTTTCAAATATCATCGAAACCCCTCTCATTCGAGAAGAAGAACCCTAGTTCTTCAATCGGAGAAAATCTAAAATCTCTCAAGATTTCAGCATCAAAAACTAAAATCAAAACCAATTAAGTCTTCAATCATTACATCTTATCAAAACCCCTCCTTCAGAAATGTCGATTTTCAGTCATGATTCCTAATTTTTCGTAACCCTAGAATTTTTTTTCCATGAAATTCAAACAAACAATCGGCTGGTTGTAATTGCAAGTTTAATTCGCTGATTTTATCAGGTATAAACCCTAATCTTAATTTCAGTTTCGATGAATTGGTTTTCCAGTCTCTAGTATCTTATTCGATTTCATAGCGGTTCTCCTTAGCATCTAGGCTGAATCACTGCTGGATAACTTTTTTGTTTTTGTTTTCATTCTTTCCTGTTTTTTCTTTTATTTTCTTAATATGTGACTCAGGTGATTACAGGTCTGGATTACATCTTGCTACATATCCATAGTTTAGTGGCTGTAGAAACTCTACCCCTTGCATACCTTAATTTATTGAATTGGGTGCCTCTCATACCTTCCCGTATAGTCACAGCTTGTGTTGTGCCTTTCGGGAGAATTTGTTGGCTAGTAACAAAAGCATTCATGTATATTTAGTAGTAGTATATATTTTAGAAGAGGGTGCCAAAAAGATTCATAAGTCATGATAATATTAAGTACACTTTAACTTGTCGTTGAGGAGCAAAGTAGCATACCTCATTCTCATACTTGTTCCAGATTCCCGGGAACTTGTACTATATGTAAGATTGTTCCCAACTGCATACATAGAAAAAGTGTTGAGAGAAACCTGGAATGTTCATTTACATGGTTCCCGAATGGATACGCGATACATTAGCTTGTGCATGTCATGTACGCTAGGGGGTATATGTAATCAGTATGTGGTTGGCTTTTGAACTCTTATTTGGTGCACAAACTAATATTCTCTGTCTAATGTAATGAAAATAAATGCATTTTAATCCGAACAGAATATAAAGCTAAATCTTTTTAACACATCAAGTCAAGAAATATATATATATATATATATATATATATGCAGTTTATGTTTATGAATCTCAATTATAGGTTTTTTTCTCATCTTTTTCTTCATCTTGGACTGTCAAAACTAAAGGTTAGGTAGGTATCGGTTATATTGTTATGAGTTTATGTAAATAGTATCATTTTCCATTATGAACTGATCTTGATAATAATTTGGGTTTTGTTTAAATATTCTAGCTTTTCATTATGGTATAATAATGATGTTTTATGTCACTAGAGTTAGCTGTGTATTTTATCTCATTTGAATCTTGGAGATGGATATATAAAGTGGGCTAAAGTATCTCATCGGTGTTAGTTGTCTTAATGGAACACCTACTGGACTAAGAGAACCTAACTAATTAACTTGTTGGTATTGTTGCCGCTAGACCTGTTGATTTAATTTGATTTCTTAAATTTTGTTGTCTAATGACATCTCTATCCAACTGGTGATCATTGTTTTCTGCCAATTGCTCTAAAGTATATTTTGTGTGTTTTGATGCAGTATTTGTAGAATACGATCGAGGTTCCTACGGACTTGAAAAGGCCAGGTAATCAAATTTCAGTCGTTTTATGTGTTATGTCACTGTATCCGAATGGTTAGGTTCTTGCTTTTCTTCTTGTTGGGTGCTTTCTCGTATTATAGTGAGCGAAGTGGTCTGTTCATTGAAGTGAGAGTTTCGTTGGCTTGAACGAAATTAGTCATGTTGGTCTATGGAACGGGTCTATGAAATTAATCATGCTTTTTAACTTATTTAATCCTTATACACTGGTAATGGTTTAGTTAATGGTTTCAAATCTCAAAATCTAGATTCAAAAGTACTGTTGGTTAACTTAAATTTAAAAATGCTTAGTACTTAGGTGTACTGTGTACAAATTTTTCTCCTCGTGGACTATTAAGGTTGCTTAGTACTTAGGTGTACTGTGTACATAAAGCTGTGGAGTGGATCCTTCATATGCAGCTAACTCAGGTCATTATTAAGAGGGGATAACAAGGAGGCTATAGAATTTATGACTCTACTTTTGGCACTGTTAAAAGGAGTTAGATCTTTATAAGGAGTGTAAAACTTTATCTCGCTCTATTTGGGTCTTCAATGTTTGTGTGTTGAAAGGCAAGCAACTCAAACTGCTGGCTGCATTGTTACATCTAGTTTGCTGTATTTTGCACCAGAGAATGCCATTTCCTTAAAGGGCAGTTGGCAAAAGATCTCATCAAAGTAAACAATCTGGTCAAAATTCATGACGGGTTGTTGAGTCCTGAAATCAAGCAAAATGGTTCTATTCGGGCGAAATCAGGTACGGTTTTTGTTTTATTTCGATGCACATTGTAATTGTTTGTTGCAGTTTTCACATGCATGTTCTTAGGTAGAATCCTTAACAAATGATTTAAGTTATGTAGCGCATTAGGTGCCCAAATTGACGCTTATGTCACCTTTAGGAAGAACCGAATCGTGTTCTGTTGATGACAATTGTAGTTAATTTCAGCTTGTTCCGTTTGCATGGTACTTCCAATGTATGCATCTTTTAATTGAATAGTATGATTTTGTATGTTTCCTGCCTTCAGTGTTAAAGAGTAGGCAAGTCAGAGCTATAGCTAGCGAAAACCTGTAACATTGTTTGTCTTTGCATATACGCTTTGGCTTATTGCAATGTACTTGGATTTTGATTTTTTCGTGTTGAACAGATGGACCGATCAAAAATTAGAGTTCTAGTAGGGACATGCATGGGAGGATTAATGGGTCCAAACTACTCCATCTCTACTGCTTGTGCTACCAAAAAATTACTGCTTTTATGCTGCAGCAAATCATATTAGAAGAGGTGAAGCTGATATCATGGTAGTTGGTGGGACTGAGGCTGCTATTATCCCAATTGGTGTTGGTGGTTTCATTGCTTTTATCTCAGAAAAACACTGAACCCCAAAAAGCTTCGAGGCCATGGGATAGAGATCGTGATGGATTTGTTATGGGTGAAGGTTCTGGTGTCCTGGTAATTACCCCCATTTTAGCTCTCTGAGCTTTGTTGTGCAATTTCTGTATATTGCATTTGGTTTTATGTGGGCAGTGAAAGCTGTTATAATTGAAATATTGGGGCTGTTCTTTTTTTTTTGGTTTTGTTGAGTAGATTACGGAGAGGTTAGAGAGTGCAATGAAAAGAGGAGCGAACATAATAGCGGAGTATTCGGGAGGCGCTGTAACCTGTGATGCTCATCATTTGACAGATCCTCGGTCAGACGGTCTTGGAGTTTCTTCCTGCATAAACAAGAGCTTGGAAGATGCTGGAGTTTCTCCCGAAGAAGTGAGAATAAATCATGATGCCCATTATATTCACATTCTAGTCTTAGTACAGTTTCTTGCATTTCAAATGAATATCTAAAATTTTCTGGTGAACTATATCAATACTCATGCAACATCAGCACTTGCGGAAGACTTAGCAGAGGTTAATGCCATCAAGAAGGTGTTTAAGAACACATCCGAGATCAAGATGAACGGAACTAAGGCAAGACTACTCATCCTCTCGCACACTGAATATATGTTCTGAAAATGATAAGCTCTAGCCATACTTATGTCAGTGCAGTAACATTTTAGCTTCACGACTTTCTCTGTTCAAATGATTTGAGGTTTTTGTATGTCTTTCTCGTTTCAGTCGATGATTGGAGATGAGCTCGGTGCATCTGGTGGATTAGAAGCCATAGCTACAATCAAAGCTATCACAACTGAACGGTTACATCCAACCATTAACCAAGATGTATAGCTCCATTAAGACTAATTTTCTTTAACTGAAGTTACTGAACTATGTATAGCTTCATAAAAAAAAACTGATTCTGGTTTTCTGATTGCATTTCACGATATTCATTGTTTTGATTTTGACGCAGAATTTGGAGTCTGGATGAGTGTTAGAATCAAATTGCAGGGAGGGAGAAGCTGCGAAAGGACCCGAAACAAACAGTCGAAGAACACCTCTTGTAAGCAACAAGAATGCACAACTACTTGTGCGTCTAACAGATCTTGTAAGCTTATAGTCGCCTCTTCTTGGCTTTAATATTCAACTGCAAATTTATATTTGACCGACATTCTCTTCACTTGTCATTCTTTTGCAGAGTATTAGTCGCTTTCAATTTAAGTTCTTGGCTTTAATATTCAACTGCAAATTTATGGTTCTGACATGAATTTTGTTTCTGACTTGATTTTGTAGAAAATTAACTACCTCAAACTACACTCAGCTTCCTCAATGGTATCAGAATTACAAGGCGCAAGGTTAGTAGCAATTCATAGCAATTCTGCAAAGGCACCAGTTTTCAGTTTGTTGAGAATAATATAGTATGCCATGATTACCAGGATACTATATGATCATATATGCATTATTGTTTTTAGCTGGTATCTTTTGATGTTCTAATTAGTTAAAATTGGTTTCAGGAACAATTCTCAAAGGAGGATAACTGCAGTTTGTTTCTGATTTTGAACAACTTCCTGCCCAGCTGTTTCCGGTAAGTGTCTAACCTTTCTGATATTCAAAGATTTGCATATTTTCAGGGTTGTGATCGATGGTAACGATATAGAGATATAGTAAGTAGTTGTAGCTGGAGAGATGTGTTTGATAATGCAGTCATATATTTACATTACTTATCGACAAAAACTGCTAGAGGAATGCATATACCCAAATCTGAAACTAGCTAAAAGTTTGATTCTGTACAAGTTATTAAGGGGAATACTGCTCATTATAGAACTTATTAAGAATTGTTCATTATATGTACTTGTTATCGGAATCTATTGAATGCTGATATAATTACATGTTATTGATCGATTGATTGTGATGATCAATCATATGTATGTTATATGATTGTTGTAATTCCTTTCGCATGATAAATTGGGTCTAGAATGGTATGCAGGTGCATGATTGAGGTCTAGAACGGTATATGCAGGTGCAAAATCTATCTATATATGCAATGCAGAAATCTGCCAGAACATTATCAGCAATTCTTTTCTTTTTGAAATCTAATTTAAATTTGCAACGCTTATAGACGTTGGTAGATAAATGTTACTTTACATCTAAACAATTAGCAACTAATGTAAGCGATCAAAGGTAATAACGGCCGACAACACTTGTGGTGGGAACCAATAAAACATTATCCTAATCAAAATAACAATTTAAAAAACGTTGCTGAACCAATAAAACATTATCCTAATCAAAATAACACTTTAAAAAACGTTGCTTAAATGTATTTATCCGTTGCTTTAAATAAACTGAGCAACGTATATAATCTAATAAGCAACTGTTTAAAGGTTGCATAATGCATAGCAAATATTTACTACGCCGTTATTGCAAAGGATATAAAGGTTTCTAAAAATCAGGGAGACGGTTAATGCAAATCGAAATGGTGGCATAAGAGTAAAGAGAATTACAATGATGGAACAACTCCGAAACCCTTGCTCTTGCTCCTTGTGTTATTGTTCTCCGCCAACACTTGCAAAGTAGTGCAAAAGGTGTCTTCTTAGGGTTATGGAATGAGACCATATTACGTTGATTTATAAGTTAAAAACGTGTCCAAAAATGGCCTAGTCGTGCGCTACAATTGGCCAATACAATCTCATATAAACACTGATTGTAAAGCCTTAAAAACAAGAGTTTTCTGTATAAAATATCTCAGTTTTCTGTATAAAATATCGCCTACAATCATTGTAGGGTTTTAGGCGAAAGAAATAGGAGTTTGTATTTCTAGCCGGTGAGAAAGAAGAGTTGCCTTGTGTTTGGGTCCTAGGTTTATCCATTTTTAAGTTTGGGTCGTTTTATTGAACTTTGATTTTTAGTTAAAACGTTAGAGAGAGTTAATTAATCTAAAAATAACCTAAATAAAATACGGATACGTGTTGCTCATCGTTTTATGTTCCTCCTCAGATTAGGTTTTTCCAGATTACAGTAACAATCAGATCGACACTTAGGGTTTCCAGTCTAACAATTATGTTTATGCCATAATTTTTTTTTATTAAAATCTAATTAGCAATTACATAGCTAAATAGTGGAAATGTTTGATTTTTCCTCAAATTACTCCTTTATATCTTCCTCTCCATATTCCTTCTCTTTCTTTAAACGAGGTTCTGGGTAACCTCTGCAACCCTAAAATCCCACCGCTAAAATATAAACCCATGTTTTTTTAAATCAACACAAACACAAGTAATCAATTCAATCAAATCACTAAATCACTAAAGAAAAACCATGAATTCAAAATCATTAAACAACATTAATAGGACAAAATAAGATATAAACCCATCATGTGAAGTAAGATGAGTTGATATTATGGATTGTTGGGTGTTTATAATGAGTTTGGAGAGATTTTAGAAGCTAAAGAAGAACAAGTAATATGTGTTACGAATTCTTGGAAGATTGGGTTTTATTTGGACACGAAAACGCAGCCAAGAACTGATCTGTTGTCGATGGTATTTGGAGGGGTTCAGATGAAGGTAATGAAGAATATTTTGATTTGAGATTTCTTAGGAAGATTTTTTTTGATTTGAGTAGAAAGATCAAAAGTGCTTGCAGACTCATGAGGGTGAACGAAGGAAAAAGTCGTTCAATGGTTATCCTTTTGCTTTGTTTAGGAATATTTTGATTATAATTTTCATAAGAACATCTGGCACGCTCGAATTAACAGGTCAATAGAGGAAACACAATTGACTAATGGGTCAACAACCCAAACTCAAAAATGGATAAACTTAGGACCCAAATCCTCTAACGTACCAAAAATTAGGACCAAAACGTAAAATAACTCGAAAAAGAAGCCATGGGAAAAGATGTGAGATTAGCATGGGTGTACATTGGTGGTGATAACATGGGATTGGGTCTTCTAAAGGTTTGATGTTGATAATGATGATGGTGACAAGGATTGGTTAAAGCAAGACGAAGCAAATGAAACACAAGAAAAAAAGAAGAAGACGAAGAAGCCATAACGCTTGCTGCTCACTTTGATGCCCTAATTTTTTTTCTATGGTCTTATGACAGAGAGCTTATGGCCAAGAGAGATACCGAGGATTTACTTTAGGGTAAACTAAAGATGAGGGTTAGGATTCTTGAGATTCTAAGTATAGCCCTTAGGTCAACACACTTTTGTGTGAGGAGGGTGATTTAGAAAATAACTAGTACAACTTTCACACATGTGCGATGCTTCTCACCGAAGCATGCATGTCGGGCCTGACTGGGTTGTGGGAGTAGGAATGAGTTCATACAAGATCTATCTTTTTGGACAAAATACTTTTTCAATTTTTCTAAAAGGAATTTAAATTCAAAATAAATAAAATCTTAACCGTTTTGCTTAACTAAAGGCTTATGACCGGTGAGAAAATTTTACTTACCAAAAAAATTTCTGCAACAATATGTATGATAATGACTATATTATTTCTGGCCGTTTTATGACTGTTTTATGTGGATATTAAACAACATAATTTTGCACTTAATTGTGCATTGATATCACCTCCTCATTTTTCCTATAAAAACAAACTCGAATTTCATTTGTAAAACATCCCACAACAGGTTGCTATCCTTCATTATCTTCTCTTCTTCTCGCTCTGTTGTGCGCTTTGCATGTTTATATTCTTTCCTAATCCGTTGTCCGGATATATCATCCCTCATTCTTGAGGTGTATCCGCGGACTGATTTGTTAAGGACAATTTGTTGAGCAAATGGCTCTTCACTCATGTGTCAATTTGTGCTTTCAATTTCAGTTGATTACTTTTCAGTATTGCTAGATTCATCTAACAATTTTGATGTTTCCTCTGTTACAAGTTCCAACAATCTTAACACACTAATATTTTCTGTAACAATGAGAAAGAATGATGTTGAAAGACTTGAAAAATTTAACGGAAAGGATTTTAAAAGATGACAATCAAAGATGCTATTGTTTCTGAGTTTTCACATGCTAGATGAATTTGTAATGAAACTATTTGATGAGGGCTTGAATGATGCTGGACGAGAAATTAATTTTGATGGTTTGGTTAAGCAGAATTATATGGATAAAATCATATACTGAATAGTTTGGAGGATGCATTGTATGTCTTTTACAATTCAAAAGAAAACTTTACTACTTTTATTTATAGAATGCATTAGAGCCATAGTACAAGGCTAAAACTACTGGAAGTAAAAAAACATTGGTGGCTAGGTTCTTGGAATTAAAAATATCTAATGAAAATTATGTAGTTGATCAATTTCTAGAACTTCGTCGTATTGTCAATGAAATTCTTGTTGAATGCATGGTGATTGATGAGATGTTAATTAATTTTAAGTGTCTGTTGTGATTGAGAAATTACAGTTTTCTTGGTCGGAGCAAAAACGAAGATTTAGGCATGAAATGGGTGAGGTCAGTATGGTAGAATTGGGAAAGAAAATTCACGTGGAAGAATTGTTGTGCGCCAAGGACAAGAATGTATCATCTGCATAGGACATGCTAATAACAAGGCTCTTGTGACTGAACATAAATCTTCCAAAGATGAAAAAGATGAGACTAGCAAATGCAACTCTAAGCATGATTCTCATAAGAAAGGTATATTTCGTAAAAACCAAAATTTTGCATTACTAAAATTAAGTGTGATTAGTTGTTATGTTTGTGGAAATCCTGGTCATATGGAATTCACTGTAGACACGGTAAAGACCTTGATAAGAAAAAATATAATGCTAGTCTGGTTGAAAAAAACAAACATTAGTTTAGTTGTATGGTTTTTGATGAAGTTAAACTTGTAATCAATGTGAGAGACCAGTGGGTGGATTCTGGTGCCACCAAACATGTTTATAGAAGAAGAGATGATTTTACCTCTTATCAGAAGGTAGAGGATGGTGAAAAACTATACATGGGTAACTCATCTGCATCAAAACTAGCAGGGAAGGCAAAAGTTGGGTTAAAGCTCACATCCGGGAAGAGTCTCACATTGAATAAAATTTTCATGCTCCAGACATCTGCAAGAATTTGGTATCCTGTTTTTCTTTAAATTATAAGGGTTTTAAAATTGTTATTGAATTTTACAAAGTTGTTGTCAGTAAGGGTAAAAATGTGGGCAAGGGTTATGGGACTAGGGGTCTGTATAAGCTTAATGTAAACTCTGTTGAAATGATGATTCTTCTGCTTAAGTTTGTGTGTCTTTGAATGTTTGGCATGATAAACTTGAACATTTGAACTTAAATCGATGCATAAACTAGCTATTGTAGGCACCATATCGATATTCAATTTGGATAGTGAACATAAATTTGAAATTTGTGAAGAATCAAAATATGCTAGAAATCTTTTTAGCATAAATATTCATAAAAATTATTAATCCTTAGAATTAATTTATTCAGAACTAGTTGACAAGAAATCAACTTAAGCTAAAGGTGGTAAAGAATGGTTTCTCAATTTCATAGATGATTGTACCAGATACTGTCATGTATATTTGCTTAGCGGTAAGAATGATTCCTTGGAAGCCTTTAAGATGTACAAACTTGAAGATGAAAACCAGTTAAATGTTACCATTCAAAGAGTAAGCTCCGACAACGGTCACAAGTATGAAATTCCTACGAGAGAGTTTTGCTTGTAAAATGACACTATTCATGAAATCACGCCTCTTATTCACCACAATCTAATGGTGTGGTTGGTGAATGAAAGAACCGAACCCTTAAGGAGATGGTGAATGTCATGTTAATTAGTCAGGATTAACGACAAGCTTGTGGGAGGAAACCGTACCTCTCAACTTGTTATATCCTGAATAGAGTTCTCTTTACAGGGTAAGATAAAACTCTATCTAAGTTATGAAAAGGTAGACAATGTTTTCATACATACTTCAAAGTACTGGGGGTATTTGGCTAAGGTGGTCATTTCTCCTCCTAAAAAATCTAAGATGGAACCCAAAATTGTTGACTACCCGGTTCAAATATTTAGATACCACCATCTCTCTTGTTTCTCTTCTCTGTAGGGAAAAATATTTCAGAATTTCATGGCTTCAGGTATCATCATCTTATTTAACGATTCCATCTGGGTACATATTATTTATCCTAGTTATGTCGAATTTGATTTGAGCTGTCGAATTTCTTTGTATTCTTAGCTCTTTTCAATTGGGTCTACTTAATTTCACTTATCATTACCAAAAAAAATTTGTTCCTTTTTGCCCAATCAATTTCAATGAAGATATTCGTATTTAATCTCTAAACCATGTTTATTTTTTATGGAGTTTTGAACAGTTTGTACATTTCTGGAATGAAAATAGTGTAAAGGATAATGTGTTTAGTGTAATAGTGTTTCTAATTCTGATGTATTGACAACTTATATATTGACAACTTTTCGTCTTGGGTTGGTTCCAGACTTTGGCTTGTCAATACAAAGTGATGTTCCGCCAGGATTCCAGTTTACACGGAGACCTTGGCTTGGTAGGTGTGAAAATGCTTTTGCTGCACATTGTTATTCCCTTAATCTTTTAGCCATTAATTAGTTCTATACCCGGAAAGGTCATTTTTTGTATCAATAAGTTAATGACAGATTAGTCTATGAGAAATGAGAGTTAATGACTGTAATAACTGTCATATGTGTGCCTGAATTGTGTATACTCACACATATGACTGTCACGCTTACAACCACACATGTAAAGCTATAAAATCCAGTGTAGAATGGCTGACAGTCACACTTTTTGTACTATCTTTGTTGTATTCATTCAGAGAGTTCTTTCTCTCATCTTCATCAATAAGAATATTTTCATGGTATCAGAGCAATTCTGATCCTAATTGTTACTGAGAATTTTTGTGTTCTTGCATTCTTTCAAGTTTTTCATCAAATCACAGCTAAAAGAACATCTCTACAAACAATTTCTCTTTTTTTCTTTAAAGCTCTTTGCATTTTAATGTCAAGAACATCCAGATCTGTTAATGATTGAGACATTTCTTCCATCAACAATGGAAAATCCAACATCCAACTTGTTTTCCAAGGTCTCACTGAACCATCTAACAAACTTTGTCACACTCAAACTTAAGGAGGATAACTACATCACATGGAGAAACCTGCTGCAACCTGTAATTCAGAAATACAAACTAATGAAATATCTTGATGGAACACTATAATGTCCTGTTCAATTTACAAATCAAAGAAATCAAGCAAATGGAATTGAAAATCCATTATATTCTGACTGGATAGATGAAGATTCCACCATTTGTATGTGGATGAACTCAACAATTTCTGAAGCAGTCATACCCTACTTCTCCAGATATACTTCTTCTGCTGAGTTGTGGAAGCAAATAGAAGAAAGATTTAGTAGAGCTTCTTCTACTCACTCAATACAACTCATGACAAAACTACTCTCAATAACTCAAGGTAACAAATCAATTCCCTCTCTAATCAGTGAAATAAAGACTTTGTCAGATCAATTAGCAGCAGCTGGTGAAGTGATTTCTGACAAAGAATTAGTGGTAATCACTCTCAAGGCTCTAAATGAATCTTATATCCCATTTGCAAAATCAATGAGACATAGGAATCCACCAGTTACATGCATAGAGCTACATAATAATCTCTTGAGTGAAGATGCAGTGATTCTTGATAGAACAACTGCACTAAAACAAGAAACTGAAGCTAAAGCTTTCTATGCTAGTAACTATAGAAGATATTCAAGAAACAATAATAATCCATCAAGAAACAATTATAGAGGAAGAGGTTACCATGGAAATAGATCCAAATCCAAAATTCTTTCACAGACAAACATATGGAAGAGGACATTATGTTGCTGGAAATTCAGTTTGTCAGATATGCAACATTTCTGGCCACACTGCACCAAATTGCACACAGAGATTAAACTTTACTTATCAAGGCAGATCTCCACCAACAAATCTCACTGCTATGATGGCTGCAGCAGACATATTTGATAAGGAGGAATGGATAGCAGATAGTGGAGCCACACACCACATTTCTCCTACCACAAATGTACTACAAGAAAAGACACCTTATGATGGTTCCACAAGAATACAAACAGCCAATGGTGCAGGTATGAACATCACCTATACAGGAAATTCAACAAAACACAGTCATCAAAACACTATTGAACTAAATGACATACTCATTGTGCCAAACTCATCTCACAATTTTTTGTCCATTCACAAATTCACAACTGACAACAATTGTTCATTAACCTTTGATTCTAATGGCTTTTGTGTGAAGGATCATCTATCTGGGAAGATAATTTTTCAAGGGCCACATAGACATGGTCTATATCCCATCTCATTCAGTACACCACATCATGCTTTCAACACAACAATAACTGATCCAGTTCTTCTACACAGAAGATTTGGACATCCATCATTCCAGACTATGCAAAGATTAAGCTCTTTGCTGCATTTATCTGGTTTCTCAAATAAAACTTTCTTTTGTCATGATTGTAAAATGTGCAGAAGTCAGAAATTACCTTTTCAGCTATCATGTAATTATGCACAACAACCACTGGAGTTGTTGCATATGGATCTCTGGGGACCATGTCAGACCAGATATTTATCAGGTAAGCTGTACTATGCAAATATAGTGGATGAATTCACCAAATATTGCTGGGTAATTCCTCTTTCAACAAAATCTGAATTCAAGCATTCATTTGTTTCATTTGTTACAAGAATCGAAACACTACTCAATCACTCAGTCACTAGAATTAGAACTGACGATGGAGGTGAGTTTATCAACTCATTCTTGAATGATTACTGCTCATATAAAGGAATTACACATGAAAGATCTTGCACACACACACCAGAACAAAATGGTGTAGCATAAGTTAAACATAAACACTTACTGGGAATCACAAGAACTCTGCTGTCCCAATCTGGATTACCACATGAGTTTTGGCTAGAGGCTCTAAGTACATCAAATTATCTAATTAACAGACTGCCAACAAGAGCACTGTAGTTTCAATCTCCTTATCAGAAGTTATTTCAGAAATCACCAGATTATAACTTTCTGAAGGTGTTTGGTTGTGCCTGTTATCCTTGGCTCAAGCCCTACACTTCTAATAAACTAGAACCAAGAAGCAAAAGATGTGTTTTTCTAGGATATTGTCTACAATATAAGGGTTACAGGTGTTATGATCCCAACACTGGAACCATCTACATATCACGACATGTATCTTTCAATGAATGTTCATTTCCATTTACATAAAATCCAACACAATCCCAAATAACCACCACTGATCCTACTCAAGAATTAGTAATCCAAGATCCAAAACTTGAATCTGTTCAAGAAGTGCAACCTTCTGACATCCTAGCAAAGCCTAAAACAATCACTTCCAATGCTCATCCAATGCTCACAAGAAGAAAATATGGAATAATCAAACCAAAGTCTTATCATTCCACAACATACCCTCTAGATGTTGCTTTACTAAGTATTGTTCCAGATATTCCAACAAATATCACTGCAACACATAAGAGTAAAGAGTGGAGAGATGCTTCCACTGCAGAATATCAAGCTCTTATAGAGGCAAGAACTTGGTCATTAGTAGCTCCACAGGGAATTACCAACATAGTTGGCTGCAAATGGATATTTAGAATCAAGCACAATTCAGATGGTTCAATAGCCAGATATAAAGCAAGACTGGTTGCAAAAGGTTTTCATCAACAACAAGGAATTGATTTTGATGAAATCTTTAGCCCAGTGGCAAAGCCAACTACAATCAGAGTTATTCTTTCTCTTGCAGTTCAGTTTGGATGGGATGTGCATCAACTGGATGTTAGTAATGCATTCTTACACGGAGAGTTGCAAGAAAAGGTGTACATGTCCCAGCCACCAGGATTTATTGATCAAGCCAGACCAAATCATTTGTGTTTACTACACAAAGCAATCTATGGTATGAAACAAGCCCCAAGAGCCTGGTATGCTAAGCTACACTCAGCTCTAACTAGCTTACAATTTGTTAATTCCACAGCTGATACTTCTTTGTTTGTGCACAAAGCTGGCTCAACAATCACAGTTGCTATGATATATGTAGATGACATTATTCTAACAGGGTCATCTCCATCATTTATTAAGTCTGTGATAAGTACTCTCCAGAAAGACTTCCCAATTAAAGATTTAGGGAATGTGCACTATTTCTTAGGACTGGAAGTCACCAGATCAAGTACTTCTTTATTTCTGTGTCAGACAAAATATGCAGTGGATTTGTTAACAAAATTCCAGATGGAGGGGTGCAAGCCATGTGCAACCCCAATGGAAACCACCCAAGTATTGAGCAAAACCAATGGGGAGCTACTGACTAATCCAACAGATTATAGGTCTCTGGTTGGAGCATTGCAATACTTCACCTGGACCAGACCAGATATCACATTTGCTGTAAACATGGTGTGCCAATTTATGCATCAACCAAGAGCACCACATCTACTGGCTGCAAAGAGAATCCTAAGATATCTAAAGGGCACCATCTCATATGGGTTACATTTCACAAGAGGTTCTACAACATTACTGGGCTTTTCAAATGCAGACTGGGCAGGAAATGTTGATGACAGAAGATCAACAGGAGGATACTGTCTATTCTTAGGTTTAAATCTCATTTCTTGGTCTTCTAAGAAACAAACTACTGTTGCTAGGTCAAGTACTGAAGCAGAGTACAAGAATCTTGCACACACAGCTGCTGAGGTGGTATGGATATGCTATTTGCTCAAGGATCTTCATTTTCAACCAACAGGAATACCAAGATTAGGCTTTGATAATATAAGCTCCATCAACTTGGCATCTAATCCAGTATTACATTCAAAGATGAAACATGTTCATCTAGACTATCATTTTGTCAGGGAACTTGTTCAATCCAGGAACCTACGAGTGCACTATGTTCATACACTTGATCAACTAGCCGATATCTTTACAAAGAGTCTATCAAGTCCAAGATTTGGTTTACTCAGAACCAAGCTCAATGTGGTTTCCAACAACATGAGCTTGAAGGGGGGTAATGACAGATTAGTCTATGAGAAATGAGAGTTAACAAAATTAACTGTAATAACTGTAACATGTGTGCCTGAATTGTGTATACTCACACATGTGACTGTCACGCTTACAACCACACATGTAATGCTATAAAAGCCAGTGTAGAATGGCTGGCAGTCACACTTTTTGTACTGTCTTTGTTGTATTCATTCAGAGAGTTCTTTCTCTCATCTTCATCAATAAGAATGTTTTCATAAGTATAGTTTACAGAGCTATGATATTTAAGTTCTTATTGTTATATTTTTCTGAATTTTTGAAATATATTTCAGATTTCTATGGGGTTAGTATCAAACCCTTCATTCATTTCGGCAGTGTGGCTAGTAAGCCTTTTAGTGACCCAGCTCTCATACACCGTAGCTTACCTGACGAACTGCTACATGAAGTAAGGTATCTAGAACTGTTATAGGCATTGTTCTCTTGGCGTTTAACGTTTCCATTTTTGCATGGCATTTCACCAAAATGATAGTTATAACTTGGTTCTGTTTTAGAATCTTTCTATATAATCAAGCCATTTTACTTGGATAACCACGTATTCTGTGTTTATTTATTTATTGTTGATCTCTGAAGATGCTGTGACTTAATATCATCATTTGCAACAATTGTCCACATCTGAGTGTATGTTTTGAATGTTAATAATCAGGTCTTTGCAAGAATGGCACCGTATAGCTTAGGCAGAGCAGCATGTGTCTGCCGTTAATGGAGATATACAATTTGAAATCCCGTATTCTGGCGAAGCGCATGCTTAAAGGCATGGCAGGTGCTACACTTTTTCCTTCTCCTTCTTCTGGTGTTATATGGTGCCCTTAAGCTTGGAAGTGATTAGAACTCTCTTTTTCTAGATAATTGGAGCTGTAGAAAATCACAGGATTTTTCAGTCTACTTATCAGGGGTCATGGAGAAAAATGTGGCTCTTACGACCTAGAATTCGTACTGATGGTAATAACAGAATGCATTCTGTTATTATTTTTTCTTTTTTTACCTAAGCACCTTTGCACTCTTTGAGCTTTATTTTGGAAATGCCTTCTAGATTTTCCCTTGGAACCTTACGCTTCTCCTGAACTTGTTGTGTCTGTATTAAATGCTTTATTACCAATGATTCTGTGGTTCACAGTCTAGTGCTAGGCTTGCTCATTCTCATGTATATTTTCTGCGAGGGCTTCAGTTAAGGGAATTCTCTTTTTTGATGATTTAGTGGCTTTTATGCCTTGTTATAAAATGGTAATCTTTGAGTACCTAGGTACTCCCTTTTATAGTTTTAAAGGTCTCATACACAACTTTTGCACACATTTGACACTCTATCACTTCATTGTGGTGGTGTGTCTAAATATTCTAAAGATCATACTAATTTATAAAACAAAAATGATGTTGAGGAAGGGATTTCTCATTCCACCAACAGATTTCGAAGTTAGAAGTCAAAATAAATGCACCACCAATATTAAGTGATGAATCAAATGTTATATGTGTAACTGAAACCCGATAAAATTAGGCATATTTGAAGTAGTAAGTGTTAGGACCAAGTTTGAACCAGGTCAAGAACCAAGGCAGGCTTAGCTTAGGTCTGCTTGATTTTAGATAGTTGCTTTTTGTTGGACATTTGGTTTAGACTCATCTGGCTATGATTTGTCTTGTGAGTTAGTGTAAAATTTTCTAACTCAGTACACCCTGAAAAGTTATTTGTCCTAGTTGGAGAAGTAAATTTCCAGATGATCAGAAGAAAATCAGACAGGGTTCATCTCTTTCAGAAAGCTACCATCATTATGGTCTTACAAAACATTAGTTGAAATGAAAGTCTGCAGAAAGGGCCTTCTGAAACTAACAAATACACGGAAATGGACTCTGCTTATCTTGGTCTTTTTTTGAGCTTTTCCAGACAGGTCGTTTGTAGTGCTAATTTATTAGATAGTAACTATGACCTTGCATGAATCTTTTATTTTATTTAAATGGATGGATTTCGAAATGGAAAATGGTATAGGATGGAAGACCATTATCTTACAAAGGTACAATTTATAATCTGATATTTAATACTTCCTCCATTCCAGGAAAAGAGTTACTTTCTCTTTAAATTTTTGTTCCGATAAAAGAGTTACTTTTATTTTTCAACATAATAAACTTTCAAAACTACCCTTGTTGTTTTAAGAAATGTTATTATTCTCATTATAAAGATATGTGTAGTATTAAACTTTTTATTAGGATAAATCTAGAAATAAATTATAAAAGTTATTCTCTCTCATCTTACCTTAACAATTGTACAAATAAGAAAAATAACTTTTTTCCTGAACCGGAGGAAGTATTTATTTTAAAGTGGCTTGGAAAATTGGCAAACACTGTATTGAGAATATGATTCAAAACAGAAGCCCATCTTCACCAACCAGCTCTTAAATGCTGAAGCATGAAGGGTTTAATTTATACACCAGAGATAGTATTATTCAATTGTTTTTTATTCATATATTCTTCTATGTTTTTATTTATTTATCAGGTTTGTATGTCAGTAGAAACACCTACGTTCGTTGTGGAACTCCAGAATGGAAGACTTCAAATCCAGTTCACGTGGTATGCTGCACATGTTATTTTCTTATCAACCTGCTAAGTCACTGTTCCTTTTACGTGCATCTTAGGTTTTAATGTGAATATGTGTAACCTTAAAACTCAGAATAATGACCTGAACTAGAGTGCGGTACTTCGGTGTCACCATGCAATTGGTATTCCCAAAGTCCTGTGATTTGGGTTTGATAAAATGCATAATATTTCTGAATGGGCACTTAAATTATTTTGGCTTACTGAATAAATATTTGGATTAAAATAACACCATGACTTCCAAGAAAAGTTCTCCATTTTCAAATAGACCATA
The DNA here is from genome assembly GCA_023531435.1 of Papaver californicum. Taxonomy (NCBI): domain Eukaryota; kingdom Viridiplantae; phylum Streptophyta; class Magnoliopsida; order Ranunculales; family Papaveraceae; genus Papaver; species Papaver californicum. The sequence goes on along the minus strand of JAJJMC010011034.1, from coordinate 571,269 downwards.
CAGGATCAGTCTAATGAGTTTCGTTTTTAGAAACTTAATTATGATGGTGCAAAGGCTCGGAATTGTCACTGCTGTATTTCTGATGACATAACTATAGATGCTATCAAATGGTCTGTAAGACTAGAAGTTTGAATCTGTAACTTTTAATCCTGTGTTTACGTGGTTCTCTAATTTTACCATCTAAGATAATTTGGTTTGCTGCACAGATTTACCTGATACTGGGTTAATTTACAGTCTACTCCACTTTTTTCATTAGCCGTACAAATTTAAGAAAAGTGGTATATAGAAATTATTGGCATGATTTTAGTGGTATTGACTACACATGACTGGAAAAAATCAGCCAGTTATGTAACAACACATTTTCTTGTCCATTTCAATCCCCCTATTTGTGGTTTTCTGCTTTACCCTTGCATCAAGTCTGCATGCTGCACAAAGTCTGAGATCGGTCTTGTAATCTAAATGATGTTTCGTATCTTAATCGATAACACCTTAGTTATATAACCTTGCAATATATCCTTTTTGGTGCACACTACGTCCTGTATTTTGAAAATATTCCTTGTAAATTTGTAATCATTTTTTATCACTTCGGAAGTGTCTTCATATTAGGGGAAAACAAGAGAGAAAAGTATGAAACTAGAGTCATTTGGACTAGAAATGCAGTTGTTAATCTGTTCAAATTGCATATTTATCTTTTGCAGGTCTGCTATTTCCGTTACATTAGATTTTTTCACAGCGGAAGATTCCTCTACAAGGTGCTCTTTCTAAAAGACTTTTGAGTAATTGATAATATTTTTAGAAATGTTTCTCCTTATGTGCTCATCTAGTGTTCTATCTGAATTTGTAGAACTCTTCTCAAAAAGTAAAAGATGTGGTGAAGTTCATGAACTTCCGTGCACCCAAAGCTGATTCTGTATTTGGTGGCCGCTACACTCTGTCGTACGATAAGGTTTGGTTATATCTTTTCGTTTCTCCATTAATTGCTGCTCATTTTTCCTTTTAAAAGCTCCCTCTTCCCTAATTACATCGCTCATCAATGAACTTTTCCTCTAAGTTCTTTCCAGTAATTATTGCTGCTGATCTCCATATTCTGTATTGCTACTTGCTCATTTTTTCGCAACCTTTGTAGGTTGAGGTTGCAATTATGTACCCAGGAACACTCCTACTGTGTTGAGAATCCGCTTGAGGTCATCCTGAACTTCTTAAATATTTGTTACTCCAAATTTCTTAAGCTAAATAAGATCATTTAAATTCACATATTGTATTATTATCTGGTTGGGTATTCCCGCAGGCTGAGAGGGACAACCGTGGGTGCAAACAATCGGATGGATTTACTCTCCCTTGTTACAAGCGGTGTGAATGCCAATGAGCTTAGTGGAAATGAAGATAATATTCTCGGGGTTGTTGAAGGTTGGCAGGAGGATGAGACACACGACCCTGACGTTCCTGCAGTCTCTCACAGAAGGGGAATGACTCCTTTTGTCTTTGTCCCTTTTGAGGAGGTACTGTGCTTATTCTTTTGGTCTCATTCTTCTTTTCTTTTCAAACTCGCCAGTACTCTATTTGCTCTTAGTTTTGGCATGAATTTGAAATGCATCTCTGTGATTTGCATTCTTGGTGTTTCTGGACTTTAAACCCAACATCATACAATGTTTTTGCATGAGATGTTGCGATGCTAATTGCCTGTGTGTAATATGAAACTAAGAAACCATTTTCATAGTTGTACTTGTGGGTGAATTTGAAGAAGCGTATACTTCGTATTACTTTCAAGCTCAGTCAGAGAATAGGAGTATTCACAGGATGGATTACAATTCCTGAAATTTCACTTTGTTTATGGTGATAACTGGGATCTGGCAGTTTGCTTGGTTATTTGGTTATCTGAACCATGCGTCATATTTTGCATAAATTCATGTTATGTTGGGCTACATATTGTTTGAGATCTGAAAGGCGATTTCGTCACACCAGAACCACATCCAAATGACCTAAGTGACACCTTCTCTTGCTGAGAATCTTGTATCCTTATTTATGCAAACAATTAGCCAGGTCCAGGGTCCTTGTAACGAAAGAAACTCTACAAACTAAAACATTAAGACAATAGAATACAATGCAATACATATAACCTTTTATTTTATTGTTCGTATCTCTGAACATTTCAATGAATTATTGTCAAATTTGTGTATGTAGGTGGAAACTACAGTTCTTAACCTCCCTGTTGAGAAGATGGACTATTTTGTAACTGGTTGACACTTTGGATCTTGGAGGCATCTTCAGCTTGTATATATATGTATCGAAATAGTCTTGTGTTCAAGCCTTGTGTTGTATATTATTCTGTAGATCTTCATGTATTTAAAGGTTGTACTGGTATACTTTGTTAGCTCCCTGGTTTATGAATTGATGCAGAAGGATACCATTCAAGGTTTTTCCTTGTTTCATTAATTTGTATGTATATAGCAAACTTTAGGTTCAAATAAACTGTGAGATGTTTGGTGGATCTTAATTTCATTATGTAATCTCTGAAGTGCTGGTTTCAATAGTACGCCTTTCTCTCTTGAACAACACATTTAGTCTTGCTGCTTATTGTGTGTTTACGGTGGTTTATGAGCAATGCTGGTTGATCCATTAGTGTCGTACTTGTTTCTCATTCTATCTAGAATCCTTCGGCAGGGTCTAACTTGGTGTGGTTTTGTTTCCCATTTTTGTGGCCAGTTTTATCTGGATCGCAGAACAAAACAATGTTCTCTTTGATACCCATTCGGCCGGTCCTGCATTTGTCTGTCTCTCTCCTTGGTTGAGCAGACAGTATGGACTCATCTCATATTCTCACCCGTTATTTTGTTGTCCCTGTTAGGATGAACGGTCGGCATTAAATCTTTACAATTATGCAACTATTTGTTAACCATGGATAATTCGGCTTTGATTTGACTTGTTGTGCATCCTTTCTATACTTGCTCGTTAGGATTCAGTAATGGCCTTAAGATTAATCTCCTGCATCCTTTTTCTATACTTGCTCATTAGGATTCAGTTATGGCCTTAAGATTATATCTCCTGGACGTACTATATGTTTCAGTTATGGCCTTAAGATTATATCTCCTGGACGTACTATATGTTTCAGTTATGGACTGCAACTAAAAGCAAGTACAAACTACACATATCACGGCTTCTCTGATTTTTCATTTTGTGATGACTCTTCCTTTGTTTGTGAAGTGTTTATGGACAGTTTGTAACTTCGTATGCACTTTCGGCACACCTGTTGTGCTCTAACTATACTCTAATTGTTGGCAATTGTCTCCTTAAAATAAGATATAATGAATGGAGCGCAAGCTGTAAAAGCCTCAAATTCGATCAAGCCACATATAATGTGCTTTTGAAAATATGCTCCTGAAGCTTTCTGCCTTAGTTTAAGGCTCTAAAATAAATATATTGATAGACGAAAGGAAGACAAATAGATTAGTATACCACAATACGTAATTACAGGTACTGATCTGTTCACATATTCAGATGAAATACAAAGCAGGCAACTGGTGACTGTATCAAGTTCAGCTAGGTTGTGATTTGTTCACATATTCAGATGAAATACAAAGCAGGCAATTGATGATTACATAACGTTCAGCTAAATATTACGCTGGCTGACATTAAGCATGTTCAGTAGCACGAACGAAGATGATTCACATGTTAGACTTTGGCTCCCCTGTGAATACAAGTGATCTCCATTGTGGATTACGCGGAAGAAATGTACCCTGCATTTTACAAGTATTTAGCCAACAGTCCAGAGCACAATAAATGGACTATTTCCAACAGTGAATAACAAGTTTTTTAGTGGACAGTCCAGAATACAATAAATGGCCCTGGGAACACTCGATGGACATAACTACAAGTTCACAACCACTAACCAACACTTGAACCTATGCATGGGTAAATGCATGTTGAAGTTCATATGAACTAAGCATAATTGTCTGAATTCAGATTCGACAGCTCTAAGATATGCTACACTAAGAACAACTTGATAGATTTTCTCTGTACTCTGTAGACCAATTTTCTTTTAAATTCAGGTAAACAATCATAGTCATACGCTTCAATATACACTATAGTCATTAGTCACTAACACTATTAGGGAAACCAATTCCAGATAAGAACTTCCCCTGTGAACAACAATACTACACAAAATTCAAGTGACTTGATCTTCTTCTAGGTGTATTAGACAACACCAAAACTTTATGTTTTTCACAGCTATGATTCCGTATGGAATCCATTTAGAAAATTAACATATCAACCTCCTCTACTTGTCTTTCATACGACATTCATACGATTTTTGTATCCACTTAACTTCTCGAATTCACTGCATGAAACATCGGTGAGCCTGATGCATCATTTGCATCTCCAATATGAATCCAATATAATGGTACCAAACATCCGCAACAAATCGGATTGTTTTTAGGGCAGATTAGGGCAGGTATCAATATATTTGTTGATTTAAACACTTAGCAAGTAGCAAGATTGTATCTAACAAAGCACAAAGATGGTATCAAATTACCGATACAGAAGCTTGAAAATTGGACATTCAATAGGTCAAGATCTTAATTATCCCTCAATTGCCACGATATCTATTTCATTATAATTCCACAGTTAGACCCTAAAATAAATACTAAATTCAGTTGGATAATAGAGAGAGAGGGATTATACTTACAGAGACGTAAAAGCAAGAAGGGATAACAGGGAATGGTTTTGGGCGTGATTAAGAGCAGCAATACAGAGAGTGGAAGCAATACCTTGACCTCTCTTGCTAGAAGGAACAAAAGTGTGAACTATATCCATCACTTTCCCACCATTTCTTAGCTCATATTCAAGATATGCTTTCTTGTCTTCTGTATCGAACTTCCGTTCCTTGTCGTTCAATACGATCTTTGGAGCTTCAGTTGCTGAACCTCCCACTGCGCTGCTGTTGCTTCTTCTCGTGAATCTTTTGCTCACCGTCGCTAATCAATCGTAAATGATATTCTGATGACAAACCCACTTGCCACTTCCAGTGTTTGAATCAATCGAAGTTGCTATTTCTTATCCTGTAAACTCTCTATGGTATACTATCCTCCAGTCTCTAGTTGTGCGTAGCCTGCAAAGATAGGGTGCGGGCCCGATGTACATGCGGTGTGGCGTTGCTATAGGGAAAAAAGTTCTAATGGAAGGAAAATTTTCCATATTATTTATTAGTTTAATTTTTGATGAGTTTAGGTTTATACCTATTTTACACCAAACTTAATACAGCTTCTAGAGCCATTTTTATACACCGAATTGAAATCCATAAAATTCCACTTTTCATACTTGTTATCAAAAGTTTTTCCTCGAGATTTTATTTTCCTCCCCACAACCAAAGTTATGGATATGGATGGTCTAAACCAAGGTTTGAAAAAGGGGTTACTGTCTAGGTCATGGGTATTGGGTATGACCGATGCGTTTTGACGGCTGTGAGTATATTTGGGCAAAAATGTATTATTTAGGAAAAAAAAGTGTTATTTATACGTTTTCTTAAAATAACGGACGTTATAACTTGTAACAATTAAATAGAAAAATAAAAATAACTTATGATCTGAACTTCCTATCTAGCGGTTATAACGTGCGTGAAAACGTTATAACGAGTCTAGAAAATGTTGTTACTAAGTTTTCTTTTAAAACTTTTTTTTTTGTATTTTTAGTTTTTTACGATACAATTTTGCGAAAGTTTGATAAAATTCGTGACGGTGAATTATAGCCATTCAAATTTTATCGGCAGCAATAATACAATACATGCATGAGTAATGTGAAGAAAGAATCAGACGATTATCATTACAATGTCGATCGTTCACATCATGATATCCAACATATGAACGAAGAATATAATTCTAAAATTGATAACAATAATGAAGTAGGTAACAATGACGATGAAGATGAAGGAGGTTATGATGATGATAATGAAGGCGATTATAATGATGATACTTATGCTAATGAAGATAGTCAGTACCAACACGATGATGACTATGGTACTAGGGAAAGGAATCTCTGACATATAAGTTGAAGAAAGGTAGTGGTAGTAGCTGGTTCGTGTAACTTTTTAAATGATGAACACCAGTTTAATAATCTTATGTCTTTTAAATTTAAAGTTTTTAATCATGTAGGTTCCTTGTATTATTTTAAAATTTTAATTCTAAGTTTTAAACTTTTATTCTAAAAAAAAAACTCAAAAAAAAATATTATAAGAAAGGTATTTACACGATTACAACGTGCGTGAAGGGAAAACAGGTCTAAAATACGCACGTTAAAATGTTATTCAGAAGAAAAAAACATTCAAACTAATTTTAGAAAAACGGTTATAACGGGTGTGAAAACGGAAAAACGGTGTTAAAAAACTGTCGTTATTTCCTATTTCTCGGTGTTATATAGGCATAGGATTCGGGGACCCTCACGGGCACAGTATATGGGTGTGACCGTTTTAATGGCCGTTTTTTGAAAAAACGGGTGTTTTTAAAACGCTGGTCTAAACTGACCTATCCAAACCAAGGTTTGAAAAACGATAGTTTTTCCGGAAAAATGGCCTTCTTTTTTCCGAAAAGACGACTGTTAAAATAGTCAAGTCTATGTAGTGTGTCCGTGTGGATCACCGATATCCGCATCTAAATAACACTGATAAATAGAAAAAACAATGTTATTTAGATCCGTTATAACCGTTTTCACGCAGTTACAACCGTTTTTATAAAGTTGAATTTTACTTTTTTTTTTCTAAATAACATTTTAATGTGAGTTTTTTATACCGTTTTTTCCGTTTTCACACATATTATAACCGTTTTTTAGAAAAAATAAATATAAAAATATTTTCTTACCAAATTTTTTATTTCTAAAATTAAAGATTAAAAATTACAATCATAATATTTAAAATAAAAGAATAAAATAACAAAATATAACGTTGTAACAATGTTATTTAGACCCGTTATAACAGTTTTCACGCATGTTAAAACCATTAGACAAGAATTTAAAATCTTATTTATTTATTTATTTTTGTCTATTTTACCGTTATCGCACCCGTTATTTAAAAAAAACGTTAAAAAATATATTTTTTTACCCAAAATATATTTACACCCGTCAAAACGCATTATAACAGTCACGACCATAGGCTATAACCCAACTTATAACCTGTTTTTTAAACCTTGATCCAAACCCATCCAATTAGATCATTAACTCACATTGTATGGATAATATCATAAAACAATCATATTCCAAAAGTTATCGGATTGTCATACGAAATTGGATCATTATAACAGCTCCTATTTCATATACTTTTATTATGGTTCTTAATTTTGAGAATGTTAACAAATTTTCTTTTATATATATGTATTTTAGTTTGTTTTATTTTTTATGTATCTTAGTTTAACCATAGTATGTTGCAAAGTTGTATTTAATTAAATTTTGTTGTTGTGGTTTCGAGTTTTGCTATGGATTAAGAAAAGAGCAGGGAGTTCATCCAACTCATAAAAAGGATAGCTAAATCGTTTATTAACTCAGTGATTTAGTAGAAATAACCAGTATATATCATTTATTCCTTCTGTTCTATATATTATTTTCGTATTCAATGCTATTTTCATTAGTTCTAAAACATTATCCAATTTTTATTTATAGTAGTTTTATCTTATTAACTTCTTAAATATATTTTAAAATATTTTATAATTATAAATTCATTTTCAAGAGGATCAAATATAAAATCATAAAGGCTATATGCATAAATAAAAAATAAGAGCAATAATTTTTAATAATTCCATTAAAAGTAGAGTTATTTTACAATAGAACATTAAGAAAAAGTAAAGAGACGGAGAAAGAAAAGGATTTCTATTAATTAGGGTCACCACGTTACGTAGATATAATCTCCTTTATATACATGATAAGGAAAAACTCTAGCCTTCTAGATAGATCGCACATCCATGCCCTATAACGCTCCCCCTGTGCGGTTCAATAGTAGAACTACAAATGTGTTGCCTCATTAAAACCTTGACAAGGAAAACCCAATGGGACAAAACCTTTACGAAGGGAAAAGAGTACAATGTATTGAGTCCTAGTAAAGTTGCTCCGTTAAAGCTGACCACTTCTTCTCGTTGCTTCAAAACTCCTAAAATAGAAAAACCCTGTGGGAAAAGAAAACTTCAATCGAGAAACTATAATCTTGGTGTTGTCTCATTAAAAACCTTGCCGAGTAAAAAAACTCAGTGGGAAAAATTAATCTCGGTGAAGGGAAAAAGAGTTCAACACGTCTACATAGATGTCGACATCATATCATTAAACACTCCCCCTAATGTCGCCATCTCCCTCTGATTGCACTCAGGGGAGTTCATATAATTTCTTTAGTCATATACTCTTAACATGCTTCTCAAATAAGGACTTAGGAAGTGACTTAGTAAATAAGTCTGCCACATTCTCATCAGACTTTACTTGGATGACTTGAATGTTTAAGAAACACTGTTGTTGCTGATTGTAAAAGAACTTTGGTGAAATATGTTTCGTATTATCACCCTTGATATACCCTTGCTTCATCTGTTCGATACAAGCTGCATTATCTTCATAAATGCAAGTCGGCTCTTCAGTAGTAGAACTCAAACCACTTGTTCCTCGAATATGTGTAATGATAGACCTTAACCATATATACTCGCAAACCGCCTCATGTAAAACAATGTTCTCAGAGTGGTTCGTGGAGGTAGCCACGAGAGTTTGCTTGGTCGATCTCCAGGATATCGATGTGTTCCCTATGGCAATACATAACCAGTTTGGGATCGAGCTTTATGTGGGTCGGAGAGGTACCCATCATCAGCAAACCAACCAAAACATTATTTGTGGTTTTAGTGTACGGGGTATCCTTAGAAGTCCTCCTTACTTCCTTATAGGGATAAAATACCCATGTCAATGGTTCCTTTAAGGTAAGGAAATACATTCTTTATACCATTCCAAGGACGCTGCATTGGCGCTGAGCTATATCTAGCTAACAAGTTCACCGAGAATGAAATGTATGGTCGAGTACATTGTGCGAAGTACAATAATGCACATATTGCACTTAGGTAAGGAATTTCATCTCCTAATACTTCTTCGTCATCTTGCTTGGGACGAAATGGATACTTATTTACATTTAAGCTTCGGCCAATCATGAGAGTGTTAGCAAGGTGCACTTTGTCCATATTAAATTGCATGAGTATCTTTTGGACATATACAGACTGGTGGATTAATATACCACAAGTTCGGTGTTCTATTTCAATTCCTAGACAAAACCAAGTTTTCCTAAGGTCTTTCATCTCAAATTCAGATTTCAAATACATAATTTGCAGTTTCTCTTATTTCATCAAGAGTACCTATTATGTTCATATCATCAACATAAACATCTATAATCGCAAACCCGGAACTTTTTTTATTTATAAAAACGCAGGGGCATAGTTCATTATTTATATATCCCTTTCCAATCAAATAATCACTTAAACGGGTATACCACATCCGCCCAGATTTCTTTAATCCATAAAGTGAGTGTTTCAACTTAATTGCGAACGCACTTCGTGGTTTAGAGTTACTTGAATTGCGCAATGGAAGGCTATCGGGTATTTTCATATATATCTCTGAATCAAGATCCCCATAGAGATATGTTGTAACCACATCCATAAGCTGCATTTCAAGTCCTTTTGAAACTACCAAGCTAACTAAGTAGCGGAACGTTATAACGTCCATTATAGGAGAATACGTTTCTTCATAATCAATTATAGGGCACTGTGAGAAACCTTGCGCCACAAGGCGATCCTTATACCTTAAGACTTTATTCTTCTCATTACGCTTTCTGAAAAATACCATTTATATCCTACATGTTTTACACTTGGTGGGGTTAGCACTACCGGACCAAATACCTGTCTCTTTGCCAGTGATTCTAGTTCTTCCTGGATTGCAACTTCCCATTTAGGCCAATCTGCTATTTTTTGGCATTCTGCAATAGAGCGTGGTTCAATATCATCGTGCTCTATGATTTCCCGAGCAACATTATATGCAAATATATCATCAATATGTGCGGAGGATCTTTCCATCAACACGTACACACCCTCATAATCCATAGAGATTTCTTTATTCTCTGGAATCATTTCAAACATCGGAGCGTTCTCCAATATTGATTCATGGACATAACTATAATTAGAGATAATGTCATGAGAGGGATTATCTATATTGATGATAAGTGGATCGGGTTGTGCCTTACTCACTCTTTTCTTCCTTGGGTGAGTACCGATTGAACCAGGTAGTCTTCCCTTTTTCCTTTGGGGGGCCACGACCTCAAGTACACTTCCACCAAATGTAGGTTCAACACCTATATCTAAGGTGTTATATCCCGTAATAGGGTTTTCTAACCTTGCAGGCACATTTGTAGCTGGTATATCTGATCTTGTCACTTTGGTGATATCAGTAAATGCATCAGGCATTAAATCTGCTATATTTTGAAGATTGATAATTCGCTCACTTCACTTTCACATTATGGAGTGCGGGGATCAAGGTGAGATAACGTGGGAACACACCACGACAATTTCTGTAGTTCCTAAGAAAATCCCTTTTCATATCTCCCCCTAACGATGGGAAGGTTATCTCATCAAAGTGACAATCCGTAAATCTAGCGGTAAAAAGATCGCATGTCAAAGGTTCTAAATAGCAGATAATAGTTGGGGATTCATATCCAACATAAATACTTAATCGTCTTTGTGGAACCATTTTAGTACATTGTGGGGTCGTAATAGGCACATATACGACACAACCAAATATGTGTAAATGTGAAATATCAGGCTCGTATCCAGTTACCAACTGGTACGCATAAAATGGTTGGCTGGCAATAGGTCTAAAGCGAATAAGTAAAGTTTCATGCAATATGGCGTATCCCCAAGTAGTTATAGCAGATTAGTACACATTACTAGTTCCCTAGCTATCATATGTAACCTTTTTATGGTAACTTTTGCGAGACCGTTTTGAGTGTGAATATGGTGTACGAGATGATCTACGTCTATTCCATTTGACATACAATAATCATCAGATCCTTTTAATGTAAGTTCTCCAGCATTGTCAAGCTTGATAGACTTGATAGGGTAATCAGGGTGGTGATCCCTTAAACGTATAACTTGTGCTAGGAGATTTGCAAATGCAGCATTTCTTGTGGACAATAATGCAACGTGCGATCAGCGGGTCGAGGCATCAACCAGAACCATAAAATATCTGAATGGCCCGCATTCTGGATGTATAAGTTCACAAATATCACCTTGTATCCTTTGTAAAAGTGGGATGTTTTGTTTGGTATCTTTAGCATAAGATGGTCTCAATCCTTTTTTTTTTTGCTAAAGAACAGGCTTTGCAAAATAAATGATGTGCTTTGGACATAGTCAACGAAGCAGAATGGAAGAGGGGTTGTGCATCAGTTACTTGAGGAGGCAAATGTCGTGTTAGAGTAACACTTTAACCAGTTAATATCCGATGGACATTGTTACTTTGCATTGTAACAGTCTTTTGTCCCTTTTTTTTTTCTTGAAAAAAGGGATGGCCGTGTGAGTTCTTCAAAACACGAATCATCATACACGACTTTAATAATTCGAATAGTAGTCGGGTACAACTGATGTGATTTTAATATAGTGGTAAAAGGGTTTGATTCTCGGACTTGTGAAGATTTAATTTCTAGACCTAATTTTTAATTACTAAAAATAAATAAAATTAAACAGATTTGATTTTAAAAATAGATGGAAGAAAACTAGGGTTTAAGATTCCACCATTCACCAATACTTCTGTGATATGCCTAACAATTCTATGCTCAATTTAATCTAAATATGCCAAAAATAGGTTTTTAAAAGAATAATTGTAAATCCTAAGCATGAGAGATCAAAACCAGTCAACCCAGCATGACTTATCAAAAGAGAACACAACTATTTAAGAAAAACCATTTTTTCAATTTT
>JAJJMC010011034.1:533289-559302 GCA_023531435.1 Papaver californicum | reverse complement strand
TTGACGTGTTTGATCTTCTTTTGGGTGTTTAATCATTTTGGGATAGGAGGAACACGTTTTTATCCCAAAAATCTCGGTTGCCAACTACACAACAAACTTTCTTCACGTAAAGAATGTTTTAATATCGAAAATTCAAATTTAAAGGGAGGTGCCCCCAATCCAAAGTGTGGGTGCCTTTATCAATTCTTTCCAGGTGCCTTTATCACTTTTCGACCCACTTTTCCCCAAATTATTTATTTCTCAAAAATACCTACAAAGACATAAAAAGACATAATAAGTACAAAATCGAACACTATCAAAACAGATAATTGAGCGCAATTTAGACACAAAAATGTGTCTATCAATAACCTACTAGATTGACTCATTAGTTTCTCTAAGATGCGTTTTCTTCCACATTCATTAGAGGTAACATTTATGTGTTCAATTCCATTTTCACAATGAGTTTCCAAATGATAATCATTTGTACGGGTATCCTTGAAACTTAACAAGGTATGGTTACCTCTCGTTTCATAAAGAGCTTCTGTGACTTTAATCACCGTACCATTTGGCAACATGTATTGACCATTACCTCGCTCAATTATACTTGTGATAATCCAATCATCATAGTCACAGATGTATTATAAGGTATCAAGTTAACAAACAATTGCCTATTTCTTAAGATAGTATGGGTGGTTCCACTATCAGCCAGACATTGGAAAAACAGAAGTACCGAAGTCAGACTTCAATGGGGCTTCCCAAGAGGACGTATGCAATGATTTGATGCGATAAAAAAATATCTTGCGGCCGAAAACGAGCTCATTCTGATAACGTTTTGCAGTAGAATATTAGGGAAAAGTAAAGAGACCGAGAAAGAGAAGGATTTCTATTAATTAGGGTTACCACATTACATAGATATAATATCCTTTATATACATGATAGGGAAAAACCCTATCCTTCTAAATGGACCGCACATCCATGGGTCGTAGGCCCTATAACAAGTTACCAATTTTATGTAATTTTTAAAAATATTTTATTTTATTATAAACTAAAAGGAGACATAGAAAGTAGAGATAAATAACAATATTAATTCATATTAGATGTTCACATTACAAAGAAAATGCTCTCTATTTATAGGGATATAAACTAGAGAATTTACAATGGAGTTAAGGGGCATGCATCCATTACTACTAGTGGTGGTGGTTACAAAGTAGTGGGGAAGTGAAGAGGTAAAAAGGAGATAAAAGGATGATGGTAAGAGGAATATAAGTGTGGTGTGAATTCACTATATATATATTTCATAACATTTTCCCTTGGATGACACACCGCACTACTAACATTGCCTCATTAAAACCCTTCCAGGAAAACCCAAAGGGAAAAACCTAGGCGAAAGAAAAAGATTACAAAACATATAGAATAGTGATGGACACTCCTCGTTAAAACCTTAACAAAAAAAACCAGTGGGACAAAACCTTGACAAAGGAAAAAGTGTACAACATGATTAGTCTATAAAATTACATTTTACAGTGATGCTCCCATGATGAGTACTTCAGTAAATTCCTGGCTTACAAATATTTGAATCGATAGATTCCAATTTGACTGACTAATTCATTTAGTGCAGAAGATTGCAATGTTTTCTTGAAGAAAATTGCTAGTTGAAAAATCTTCTTCGGTATTACAAAAACGACGTTGTCTTCAAGTAATACTCTTGCAATGCTTGCAATATTCTTCAGCATATTGAGTACTTGTGTCATGGATTTTTGTCTTCCCGAAATGATTTTCTGAAGTATCTTATGCATCTCATCTTGTTCAGGCCATTGAATACTCACCAAGGAAGACAAAAACTAGGAAGATTCATAGTATCCTCAAGAGATCGGAACTTCCCGATCGGAAGATCATTTGGAGAGTCCCAAGTAGGAACCCATGGTGACGGACCCTTGACCTCCTGATTTCCTGTTGTTTGTGGAGAAAACAAATTCAGAGGGTAAATTAGGAAAAATAGGGTGAGCAGATGAATGTTCGTCTAATCCTTAAGCATTTGTATAGTTGAAGTAATTTTTTTAGATTCAAGAGATCAATTTGTACAATCCTGGCCTAAACCAAGCAATGGTCGTTCCAGTCTCACTTCAGTCACAAAGGAGAATGAGAAGGGTTGGTCTTAGGTAGAGAAGCGAGAGAAGGATTGAAGTCAGAATATCAGACTCTGTAGGATGTAATTTGTGTTAATAGCTATGAACAATTTCTATGTGTGTGAGAAGACTGATCGATCGAGTTGTTCGATGTTGTTTAGTTTTAGACTTGTCTTAGATTTAGACTTAGAATTCCTGTTTTCAATAGATTGAAAAATCTATTTTATAATCATAGCTATTATAACCGTTCACCTGACCTCATCATGTAGAAAATGTCGATGGTTGAGTAGTGATGAAGTGGAGATTGTGGAGGGTGTGCTAACAACTGCTCCCTATTCTGTTTGAGGTTGAATGAACGGTTGCTCAACCTACCACTTCTCTACTCAACTGCTAATCGAACTTTCCATATTCTCTTTAGTGGGTGCATTGCTGCACCATACCGCCAGACCAATACCCTAGTGAATATCATCCCATTTGTGACATCTTTAATGTCTCATATAATTTTTAGTATTTAAGCATTATTAATGCTAAGTCAAATGAGGCCTGCTTAGTATGTCTCTTGACTAAAGACTTTTCTTGCTTGACTAGCCTGATGAGTCTAGCAATAATAAAATAAAGTATATATTTATTTTATTTATAAGGAACAATGTGTTTTACTTGGTCAATTTTGTTTGACATGGTTGTATTATAGAAATAAGTGTATGCTGCTGAGCATGAGAATATGTATGTGATGCCACACATGAGGAAAATGCTAAGACGCACAAGCATTGAAATTAATACTAAGACGCACAAGTATTGTGCTAGTACGAAGACGCACAAGTATTGTGCATGTACTAAAACACACAAGTATTGAAGTTGTACTAAGACGCACAAGTATTGTGCTAGTACTAAGACGCACAAACATTAAAGTTGTACTAAGACGCACAAGTATTGTGCCTATACTAAGACGCACGATCATTGTGCCCGTACTAAGACGTACATGATTTTTGGTTAAGACTTAGGCGCACATGATTTGTGGTTTAGACTAAGACGCACATGATCTGTGGCCATAGGCTAAGCTTCACATGAACTGTGGCCATATACGAAACCGATCAAGCCTTCTGTTTTACCTAAGACGGAGAAGCAAGTAGTTCTTAATCCCTAAGACAGAAAAACTTTGTGTTAAATCTAAGTCGTACAAGTTTAATGTTTTATGCTAAGAAGGACAAGCTAAGGGTTTTTAGCTAAGAAGGACAAGCTTAATCTTTTAAGCTAATAAGGACATGATAAGAGGGCATCTGACCCTTGGACTTGGATGGACACGAGATCATTTTCCCTCTTGATTTCTTGTTATTCTTTTAGTGAAAGAATGAATAATTCCATGAAACTTCGTCGTCAGAAAATTTAGATATAGGGTTTTCACTGAATATGCTGTAAAATCTTCATACGGAGTCCGTTTTAGGTGATCTACCCCAACCTTTTGATGAACAGACAACTATATATCTCCTACCACGGAAGGATTTGAGTTTTGAGTTCGTTCAGGGCCTCAAAAAGACAAAACAAACAAAAGGCAAGAAGAATTCAGAAATTTTTCAGCTTCCACTTAGTTGAATGTTTTGATCGTATCTCTTAGCTCGTTTGTCCGATTGATGTGATTTTTTAATATGTTATAGAGGAAATCCATACGAAGAGTTTGGTGTACAACTTATCCTTGATTCATTAACAATTGCTCCCAGATTACGACTTTGTACAGGAAAGTATAGAATTGTTTCTGACAATCTTGATAAAAACATACTTTCAGGCCTCTCGGCCATTTGCTTGCGTATTGAATGTCTAACAAAGGATGTTTATGCCATTGGTTGCCTCCTTAAGAAAGGACTGACGTGGCCAAGGCTAAATTTAGCTAGTAAAAGCTATGTTTTGTGTTTAGCACAATTCTTGATTTGGTGTCTGAGCACACCTTTGGTACTTTAATATTTTACCCCTGAAAAAAGCCCACCAACTACATTAAGTCCCCTGTTTAGCGCAGAACGAGTAATGTTGCGTGGTATGTACTATATGGTAACATTCTATTATAAGGACAACTACTTAGCTTTGCTTCCCAGATATACCTTTGACACAGACTTGGGCAGAAATGATCACATCAAATGATCATATAGGAAAAGAATATCATGATAAATCCATGTGACTCAGTTGAGAGTAGGCACAAATGAATTTAATAATTTATTCGGGGAATAAATGCGTTATTGATGCATAGTCCCCAAATATTAAACACACTATATACACGATACTGTGTAGACCGTCGTGCCTCAATTTTACTCAGTGAGAGCCTTGACGAATATAGAGAAATAGTAGGCTCATTCAACTCAGCTGAGAGTTGGGCATGGATGAGTTCAATATTGCATTATTGATAAATAAACTTCAAGTACTGAAGGTCTATATAGATACTGTGAATCAATGTTACTCAATATGAGTTTTAATATTGATATGCATATATGGAACATGTTCAAGGGATTTAGTTGCGGAATTATAGCACCTGGAATAAGTTTGAGCTGCTTTCACTAGGGGATAATCCATCTAGGAGCTAGGGACAAGTCATGTAGCCAAGACTAAGACGGATGAGTCATGTAGTCAAGACTAAAACAGACGAGTCTAATAGTCAAGTTAAGACGGATGAGTCTTGTGATAAAGCTAAGACAGAAAGTCTTGTAGATGAGACTAAGACGGATATAGATCATGGATAAAACATTTGCAACGCTTATAAGTCTAGTTTTGAGCCGTTTTCTTTGTCAATTAGGGTTGGAAAGTGTTCATTGATCGTTTGAGATGCTTATAAGCGTTGCAAACTTATTTTTGAGTGTTTCCAAATCCCTAAATTGAATTATTTTTACGGCATTCAAACTAGTTTTCTTCTTAAGCAAGGATTAATGTGACCAGGGGGATGGATTTGGCTAGTAGAAGCTATGAAATTGTGTTTAACTCAATTTTGACTTGATATCTAAGCACATTTATGGTACTTTAGTCAAGTAAACTCATATGTAACTTGATGCATACTTTTATACAAAGATGTATAGATATTTTTAGGGAGTCAACACTATTCAATTTAAAGTTGACATAAGGTAATTTCGTGAATTCTCCTGTGGAATATAACACCAAATGATACTCAAATTTGCTCTGTACTAGTGGACAATCCATCTAGAATCTTGAGATTTGCTTATACAAAGCTGTATATGTATTTTAGTAGGTCAACATTATTCAATTGAAATGAATGTTGACATAAGGTAATTTTGGGAATTCTCCTGTGGAATATATCACCAAATGATACTCAAATTTGTTTTATACTAGCAGACAATCTATCTAGGAGCTTGAGATTTTTATATAAAAATCATAGAATATCTGGGAATGTTGTAGTAAGCACCCATGTTATTCTGACGATTTTTTACAGTGATGAATATTGATTCATTCAGTAACTCTGATCATGTATGTAGTATTATGACAAGCTCAGTCATACATACAGAGAGACATGTATTTGAGGACCCATGTTAAAATTCTTAGCAGAATTTTGGGGTTTAATATTTCTGAGACCCGGGTCAGAAACATAATTTTTACTATTATAGATGAAAATATAATAACAAGGCTTAGTTGTTAGATATTACCAGAGATATTGCCGTTGGCTTGAACTTCGAATATCGTCATGTTGATGGATCTGCAAGTTGAAAATGATCAACATAGACATATGGAGGCACGCTATCATCAGCTGGGAGGTAGCGTCAGTAATTCAGGCTTTTAGTCTGACCAAACAGGCACACATGGCTGGACAGGCATGAGGGAGGCCACATAGTCAGACGAACAGAGAGAAGGAAAAAAAATACTTTGGATGGATTGATGAAGAGAGGCTTGGACGGACAAGCAAGGGTCAGTTGGACGGAAAAGCATTGAGGAAGGAAGGAAAAACATTGTTTAGAGCTTGGAAGGACAAGTGAGAGCATAACTTCGATGGACAAGTGAGAGAGTAATCCTCCTCCTCTCGGATTTGGTAAGTCCGTTTGATATATAAAAGGGAGATTTCTTCCTCCCTTTCTCTTCGATGTTGTCCTCATTTGTTTCAACTATCAAGAGAATCAACTGGTCATTGATAGTAAGGTAACCTGATCTTGCCTTGTCTCTCTTTTACGTGAGTATACAGGTCATATGTAAAATTTGCCTTCCATTTCAACTTTTTCCTCTTTTGGACGAGAACATCCCTACCTCATCAGTTGGTTATCTCATTTGTTAGCAACATCATATGTTTATGGGAGGACGACCTTGACTCCATAACTTGTCCTTGCTTCATTGTTGGAGTTGATACTGTAAATAGTTGCAAGTAGTAGCTTGTAGTTGTATACAAAAGATAGAACGCCAGTGAGTGCGAGATGATGTCTCGAGTCATAGTTGGTAGCAGTAAGGTAAGAGACATAGTCAGGAGAAGCTAGTGATGAACTCTGATAGTTTTCTTGATGTAGAAAAAACCCAGCTTAGGCGTGCTTCATTATCGAATTTATGTGTGTTGTACC
This sequence comes from Papaver californicum, assembly GCA_023531435.1. Classification (NCBI taxonomy): domain Eukaryota; kingdom Viridiplantae; phylum Streptophyta; class Magnoliopsida; order Ranunculales; family Papaveraceae; genus Papaver; species Papaver californicum. Next base: position 552,665 of record JAJJMC010011034.1, on the reverse strand, counting down.
CCCAATAGTGGCAACACAGGGCATAAACGTCGAGCCAAGGTGATCATCCCATCGTTGATATGGGTAGAGTAGTCGATGTTAAATCCATAGAAATAATTAGAAGAGAACGACAGTCCTCTTCTCGTGAGTATTCATTTTTTTTATGCTAAAGTTGATATTAAGATTTCAACATCAATACCAAGAACAAATTGAACATCCATATTATAGGTGAGAACTGAACCTTGCATCTATCTGAGTATCCTGCTCTTGATGCTCCATTAAAATATGGTATGATGAAAGATGAAGCTTGGATGTCGCGTTGTACTTCCCTGTTGGTAGCAGTTATCGCTGGCGGACGATTAAGGAAGATGAACAATAATAATCTAAGTAACGCCTGAAGATTTCAAGTGGGCAACGTCCTCAGCAGAAAATAAATGGATCAAACATCAAGTGACGACATTAGCGAACGGAGCAGTGGATCTGACCGTGTTATAGGTTGATCATATGTGAGGCGGTGGCTTTGATGACAAGGGTGGCACATTAGAATCCTTGTGACTAGCCAAGTTACTCGGACACGGGAAGGAATGTGTGGTCGACGTCAGTAGCCTAATTATATTGGGAATTCATATGTTGTTGAACTTAATGATCCAATTGACTCTGAGTAAAATTGATGAATGCGTTGAGTCTTCAGAGAGTTAATAAACTTTATTCGAACTTTCCATCAACAATCTAGTTCTTCAAATGATTAGTCTTTCAGAGATGGTGATCCTCTAATATGTTGGTAAAAAGAAGCATCGTGCCAATGATCAGTCTCCAAGTGTAGCTCACTTAAAATCCACCATTCTATTGTTGGTTGTTGCTGATGCGCTGTGGCTGAAGCAAGAACTTGGATAAAATTGGAGTTGAAGCGGGCGCTGGCTTCGAGGCTGTCAAGCAGTGTGATATGGAGTGTACATGGATGGTTATGCACCTCATAAGTGGTAGGTCTGCTGATTAGACGTTTGTATTAGCTACTGCTTTTCTAGATAGACGATCTATTCGCGGTTGAATATAAGATGAGTTGGTACATTCCATAGAAAAAGACCCAAGGGTTCACAACTGGATGTAGATTGTGGTTGTGCAATATGAGGATCTCTCTGTTTTGTAAGGTGAGGAGGTTGGTGTATCAATATTTAATTGGATAGAAAGAAACATGACTTGAGGTAGTCGTCTGCTAGCGGAATGGACGATTGATGTAAGTATGTTATTTTTTACGTGAGTATCTATATTGATTTGAGTGCATTGACCAGGATGATGTTGACAGCAGCCTGCATCAATTAGTATCTCACCAAATTGTGTATCCTTGAGACAAGTAGTGGTGAGCATTCCCCAGTTACATTTTTTTTTCATCTCACCCATTTGTAGGTTAAGGACATATTTCATTCTCAGAAGAGATAGTCGTCTGCCAGACACAACATGGTTGAGAGGGGTAAGAATGTATTTATGTTGCGCCTACGAATAGTAGAAAAGCATACACATGTGTTCTATCATGGATTAAACTACCCTATTAATAGGTTCTCTATACATGGTGGAATTCCTGACAATGAGAGGCTTTCTATGTACTCATTCATCCCCCCCAAGTGCAATCCTTCTAAGATTTGTTATTTTTGTTATGTTGGGGGAAGTAAAGAGATACCGGCTCTTCCCTTGGTTGTTGTTGATATTGGTTGGTGATGGAGTTATCGCTAGTGCCACTTGCATTTGATGGGTCCTTTGAGGTGGTCGGACCACCTGTGGTGCTAGAGTTAGAATTGGTATCGGTGCTGCATGTTTGGGTTATTGTTCTGATGTTGAAGCTTTCCTTTTTCTTTCTTCGGTCACAACACCCACATATGTTGAATGGTGTACTGTTTACTTGTGATCCGTATGTCAACACAAGTCTCACATGCTTCTTAATTCCTTGCAGGTCTGACTCTCTCCATCAAAGCAGGAGTAGTTGTAGTCGATTGCCTGAGTCTGGGCAAGAGTCTCTTGTATCTGCATTACATCGGTTGTGATAACTGGAGTCTATGCATCCCTTACTTCTTAAGTATGACTAGATGAAGGAGGAGTGGTAGGACCAGTGTTGATGACCAGAAGAGTATTACAAGGAACACCAACGTTGGTATTAGCATAATTGGTATTGAGACTTAGTTATTGAACCTGACCTAAAATCAACGCTTCTGAAACTAAGGAGAATTCAAGAAATTGAGAAATTGCAACTGAGAGATTGATCTCCCACTGTGGTCGCCAAAATGTTTGTGGAGAAAACGAATTCAGAGGTTAAATTGGGAAAAGTGGGGTGAGCAGATGAATGTTCGTCTAATCCTTAAACCTTTGTACTTGTTGATGGTGAGTTTTTGACAAGGAAGAAAATAGTAATATCACTTTTTCCCAGTTGCAGAAGAATGAAATAAAAATGTATAAATTTCTGACCAGACATTAGAATTATGGATATGTACTTCTATTTTATGTTCCACGAGAGAATTGAGAGTGCGTGTTCATCTCAGGGTTACGTTAGCCTTGTAGCTCTTTCATATATGTATGCGCCTTTGAAATTTCGGGGCTTTACCTGGCTAAACCCTCGTTATTTCATGCGCGTCCATGCAAACCATCTGTATTAATCACAACACGTTGATTATACAGAATTGCAAGCATTCGGAATGGATGTCATGCCATTTCTGAATGAAAACTCCAGTTAGATGCATATCATCTAAATGCAGAGTCGCATCGAACATCATCTCAAGTCGCAAACTTCCACGGCTTAATTCCTTAAATATGTTCTGTATGCACTGCATAAAAGCCAAGTATAATGCTAACATTAAATCTCAGGCGACTGAGAAGCCCTAAACAGGCCATGGCTACGGCATTAGCAAATGCCAACGCTAGCAACGAATAGGTAATGGTCACATCACTAGCAAGTGCCATCCCTAGCAAGCCCTAGATATGCTCCCAACGCGCTAGCACCAGCACCAGCACCAGCAAGCCCTAGCCGTGCTCCCAACGCGCTCGCACCAGCGCCAACTTACCAGCGTGGCTAGCAACAGCGCTAGCGCCCCCTTCTTACCTTTCCTTTCTACGCATCCTTGCCAGTGCTCTGCCGCGTCATCCTCGCCTGCTCGTTTCAGCGCCATCCTTCGCTTCTAGCAACAACGCCTGGGCCATAGTCACGACACTAGCATGTGCTAGCAACACTCCAATTGCGCTTGTATCACTCGCATACGCCATTGTTGCCAGCACAAATTGCATGTTGCAAACATGCCACAAATATGCCATTTCCATGCTGAGTTGGCATAAAAGTTATTGGTAGCATTATCTTACTACAAACTCCCAATTACTCACGTGCTTTGAGTCCATGATTCCACTAACTTCTACAAGAAATCAAAACAATTACATACGGGGATACTTCATGGGTATAGGTCTGGTGGTTATAGCAACATGCAGTGTGGCCATGATGAGAAAGTTACAAAGTAATGGTGACGGTCGTAGCAGTTAAAGAGATAATCGAGTAATGGTTTCCAGAAACTTCCCAAACACAATGGGCGGTTATACCATTATCCCCACAATCTCCATCTTTCCATCTCCTCACTACCTCCACTACTTACAAGGAAAGATGTGTGTGTTCTGAACTATTATAAATATGCTACTTAGCCTATCACTACACCAAAACAACCCTTTTGTGACGCTTATAAACGTTGCTATGAATTTAAGCAATGTAAATAAACGTTGATCAAACGACGTAAAAAAAATTTGTGCAACGTAAATCATTTGTTGCACAAATTAAATAGAGCAACGTTGATAAACGTTGCTAAAATAGTTTTGCAACGCTTTATTTTTCCAATTTGTGCAACGTATATACTAATTTAAGCAACGACTATATTAATAGAAAAACAATTAGTGGGTCCCACTTTAAATTTTGTAAACGCTTTATTTTTTTGATATCCATTATATCCGTTGCTTATTATTGGAAAGTTCTAAAATGGATTATATTCCTATGTTTATATCGTTGCAAAAGAATTTCAGACTAAAAAAATATTATTGCCGGCAGATTTCTGCACCTGAATATATATTGATTCTGCACCTGCATATACCATTCTAGATGAACTAGAATCATTTGGAAGGAATCTCAATATCATCACAAGAACAATTATTGATCATCACAATCGATCAAAAACGATTCATACATTCAGCATACGTAATAGATGAACTTACCATAAACCCATACAATAAATTGGTATGATTCCCAGATTAAACACCAACTTATGGAAAATCCCAAATGTTATAAACACAAGTTTCTGAATTTGAAACTATGAAACATTAGTTCATAAAAAACCTAACCTTTTGTTGTTACATGTTGTATAATGAGAAGTCCTTCCGATTCCAAGCACTACCAATGTTGGAAGAACGTTAAATCAATTCTGCAGAGTACAAGACAGAATTATAATCCAATTAAAGTAGGTATGTACAATTTCTTTTGTTGTACTGCCATAAATATGAAGTATGTATGGCCAAATTCGGGAAAGAACAGGTGAAAAAATTTGGTGTAGAATTTTCTATACCTGTAGACTCAAATATGATCGAGGTAGTACTGCAGGAGCTATCAAGGCATGCTGAAGCTCTTCACTGATTTTGATATCTTGAACAGATATCTGCAAACAATATATTACTGGTAGCAATTCAGAAACTTAGGATTGTATAAAAATAAGCATATTCATTTGATAAACCTGTACAAACAATCACTCATTCAAAAACAATTTGTTCATTACACTGAAACGTACTCCAAAACTCACTATACAGATATCACAAAACTCACCATAAGCGAAGGAGTAACTAGTTTTCATATACACAGGATTCACCGATACAACTTCGGAATTCATGGTCAAACCAGCTTTAACCAAATCAAATTTCAACACTCTTCATCAAATTCTCCATAACAGTATTATCAAACATCTTTGACCCCCTGTCCAAGCATACCCAATTTCTTAATAATTAACTTCCAAGGTAATCTATCAGCATAAAAAACCCAGAATTTTTGATTAGTAGATGCTTGACCTTAATCCAACATAAACATAATATTCAAACCCTTAAACTTATCTGAACCAACAAATTTTGCAGCTCCATTAACATCATGGGGCATATATATAATGCGGAATAATATGTGGTGTATGTGAACACACAGAGAATTACAAAAAGAAGAAAATAGTAGGGAAAGAATTGACCTCGTCTGAAGTTGAAGGACCCATATCCCCAATTTCAATCGCTTATGCAGCTAGAGTTTCCAAGGGGACATCTATCTAAATTAAAACTCCATACCTCAATAGTGAACTGCATTAGTTTGAACAAAAAGCATGATTAGTGCGAGTGGATTAATGTAACGATTAATAATATTTTTTAAATTCTGACAGATTAGTTGAGCTCTGGTACTCTACCATCTCCAGCGCAGACCAAAAAACGACCCATGGATGATAATTGCTTGAGTACTTCAGTCTATCATTAAAAATCACACATTGTTAGATATCAAATAACCAAATCAGCTTTAACCATAAAATCAAATAGTAACTGTGATGATACTGCATTATAACCAACCAATAAATAACAGAGAAAGTAGCACCTTCTTGATCCTGTAAGAGGGAGATTTCAAATAGTAAGGGAAACATGTTCACAAAATACAGTCAACACAAAAACAATTAAACACACAAACTGCGTAGAGTAAATATGAATTCCTGATTTTTGATGTTGTTTCATTTTCAAAAATCTCAAGTTACTACTTCACATATGCAGTAAATATTAATTTCTGGTTGAGGATAGGAATACCGACCGGTTAGCATGGAGTTAAACTGCAATCCTTCAACACTTCAGAAGTAATTAAACTGCAATCGCTGGCACTCCAACCTAAAAAAGAAAAAAAATAACAACTTCATATTATATGACAGGAGTATACCGACCTTCTCCCTCTTCCTTTATCTGGGCTTGGGACCGACAACACATTCGCATTGGCGGAGTTAAAAAGGGGTTGATCATCAAAACCAACAAGAAAAAAACACACATATATATATATATATATAAACTCCATTGAACATAGAAAACTACAAAAAACTACAAAAAACTACTAAAGACAAAGTAGACAGATGCATAGTTTGTTTAATCTTCCTACAGCCAAAAAACACCAAAAAAAGAAGTTTGTAGGATTCGCCATTGTGTTAAGCAATCTTCGTTAAGTCAAAATACCAAAAAAGAGAAGTCTGTAGGATTCACCATTGTATTGATCAATCTTCCTTAAGTCAAAATACCCAAAAAAGAAGTAGTCTGTAGGATGTGTTATGTGCTTGTAAAATCTGTTGATTATCAAAATGCCAAAATGACTCCTCGCCCGATCCTAAAAAGATTCACTGTTGGCAGGTTGCATCCTATCCTCGCCCCATATCACAAAAGCAGGCAGTGTAGCTATTTTAAGAAGTGATAATCGTCTCCTTGAGGGTCGTCCCAAATAACTGTTGTTTGGTCATACACTTCCTCGACATATACCTTCCTCTCATTCGACATCACCTTTCTACAATGTACGTATTCATCATCTGAACCACCCTTTATACTCCCTAATGCAACAACCTTACCTCTATTGTTTAGTAGCTCAACTTGCCTAGATCTAACCACACGAGATCCAATTTCCTCGTTATCCAGAACACGATGACTTTCACCAACAGGATAAGTAGTGGACCCTTTCTCTGGGCTAGGAGTTACTGTTCTAGGAGGGTTGGTGCCACTTGGTGCAGACCCATTATTAGCTTTCAGTAAGTGTAATATCATCTGTGAACAAGATCAAGTTAGAATTATCACAGTATTCGAGATGTACAAAACTTATTTACTGATACACGAAAAGTAAGAATTGAACACTTACATCGACTTTACCACCCAAAGACCCCACTACGCCTTCAATACCGCCCATTCTGAAACCCAATTACTAACTTCAAGATGAATTGTGTTTATTTTTTCCTCATTTTGGGGCTCTCTTGTTTGAAGAACAGAATACGCAACCGCTTCCATCTCAACCTGCTTCTTCGACATTTTGGATGAGTAGCCACGAATACCATCTTTTCGGTTTGCTCCAAACACATCTTCCAGTATCTCTGAACCCACAGTGTTTTTGCTACCACTTGTCCCTGTTTCTTTACGCTTCTATTTGGCTTCTGATGCTTTCTTCTGTAATTTCATAATTGAAATTTGGTGATTAACATCGACAGCTAAGAGTATGTAGCTGTGAAATAAGTGTCGTTATGCACGTTACTCAAGAGTAAGAAACATAGAATACTTACATGTACCTCGAGCGCACTAGGATGCACACTCCCATCACTACGTTGGTGTCCCAACAACCACTTGTCTATAGTGTCTTATGGTACTTATAGAATGCCCGACTCGTCCTAAAAAAATTATTTATCATATTAAAAACAAAACCTCTATCTTTATACTAACCATTAGTTATAGATCGAGTAAAGTTGCCATTTTATATTTTTTGTTGTTGTATGATCTTCGCCCAAGTGTACGGCAGACCGTGGCTTATTTTCTGCGTTCTGCATTGTCAGCATTCTTTGCTATCGTCTCAGGTTTCTTCTCATAGTCAACAAAATCATGCCAAACATTTTGATTAATCCCAACTGGAACTTTATCTTTCCAAACTTCCCAAAGTTCTGGAGTGAGTTCAACTGGTTCCGGTACTTCAGCGTCTTCCTCTAGTACAACAGACCTATCCGATGATAATGCATGCCTCTTCTTGGATCTTTTCTTACGTCTTCCTCTGACCATATCCCTCAAGTCTTATATCTCTGGTACAATGATGGAAATCCTGGTTCTATAATAGCGCGGCAATGATTTGGGTCGATAGGAAATTCAAATTCCCCATGAGATATAATTAATGTTGATAAACGTTAAGTATGATAACATCAATAGTAGTATAAATACAAATGTGAACAATTCCAGGAATAGAAAAAATACCAACAAAGCTCCCCAAACATCATCTTTGAAATTATCAGGCACATTCCTCCAGTCAGTGAAGTTAACCGGAACATGACTTCTTATGATCTCTCCTGCCCTGGTAGACAATCTGGCAGCACTAGGTCCCACAAGCTTAAAAGCAAGGTCAAGTTTGATGAGCAACTTCGGTGTTACTGAAGAAGAGCTGGACATGTTTTGATGTGATGTCATATCTCTAGAACTTGTGCTCTACATTTCTTCTGTTGTACTGCAAATAGAAATATAAAGTGAAGTATTAGTAAAATCACAGTAAGGAGCAGAAGGCAAATCAAATTACAACAAAAGCAACATTCAGACCCAATAAAAATAAAACTACAAAGAGCAGAAAGCAATATCCTGATATCATCGTTCGCCGAAAATTACAACAAATTAAGGTTACAAATACAAAGTGGCTGTGATCCTCCTGTTAAAGAAAGCAAAGATACATTCAGACCCAGTAACAAAAATCCAATTACGAAACATGCAACATTTAACTACTGTGTGTTACTAGCAAAGATCTCAAATGGGGTTCATCTTCAAATATCGACTGGAATTCTCCGAATTCGGACTTCAATAAGTCATCTGCTTGTCTAGTGATCTTCCTTGGAGAATGAACTACAATAGACCATTCAGGGTCCTTCAAATCTGTCGAATAAAACACTTGAGAAGCCTCAAAGTCGAGTATGGCAGGTTCATCAAAGTCATTATATGAACTTCTGAAATTATTCAAGTTAACCAACACCAAGTTGGAATCAGGACACATTTTACACCCGCGACTCTTGTTCTCGACCTTCACCCAATCGCAGTAAAACACCACCTCTTTAAACTCTGTATAGGCAGCTCTTGTATCTTTACTACTTGCCCTATATGTTGTAGTTGCTTCCATGCAAACACCGTTATTTAGTGTGATGCGAATTAGCTCATTTGACTTGGATGAGAGGATATGACCATTGACCCTGTACTTGTTATATTCTTTTGCTCCAACAGGCCCTTTTACATAACGCCACAATTTGGAGTTCATTTTGCACTTTTTACCAATTGGAGCACGACTTGTCAGTTACAATGAAAATATAAAAAACTGACTAGCAAAATAGGAAATCAACTAAGTCTCAGCATAGTTACCTTATTATACAACCATTTTATGAAATTTGTCTGTCGTTGTACTTCGCTGCTCATGTTCCCTATCCCATTTGTATCAACCAACAACTAATTACAGTATTCACTGCAAACCGGTAACATGTAAGAAATTTTGGCACAAACAACAAAAGAAATATTCATACATAATCAAAAATAAAAGGTACTCATGCATGGTAATCTGCAAGACCTTCTACTTCACGACGAGATAGCACCCATCTAACTATCTGTATGAATTGTACATCAGATAGAGTCACAGTCTTATCTCTAAACCCTCGGGGCCTTCGTCGTTGTACTCAGAATCGTCATCCAAGAACGCTTCCCGTGTAACTTTGTGATTGCCATCCTTTGAGTTTGCCACGTGCTCCATTGCATATACCACACTTTCATATGTAAAATGGTTTTCTTTGATCGAACCTTTATGTTAACGCTTGTTGCTTGGAATGTTCTTGTAAAGTTTTATTGCCCTGGGTAACAACATAAATCTAAGTTTTTACATCAAAAACAAATGGAAGTATGGAACTACATGTGATCAAAATATTTGAAAGAAATTACCTTTCAAATGGATACATTCATCGGAATCTAACTGGTCCGCAAACTAGAGCTTCATCGGAAAGATGCACCACCATATGGATGCTGATAACAAAAAGCGAAGGAGGAAAATAATTTTCCAGAACACACAATGCCTCGGCAACCATGTATTTGGCTTGTTGAAGTTCACTTTTGATTAAAACTTTCAAGCATAATATTCTAAAGAATAAACTGATTTGTTGAAGAGCTTTCCGAAGGTCAGGGTAGCGCGGGAAAGCATGTTGAAACAACACCGGCGGAAAATATTCTATAATAATATGAAAGTCATGCGACTTCAAACAATGCAGATCAGGAGGTTGAAGAGTGACATTGTTTCCCAGATTTGACGAAAATCCAGTCGAGAACTTCATGTCTTTCAATATCTTCAAAAAGTCATTTCTCTGAATATTCATAGCCCTCATTTCTTTCCTAGCACACACACTATCTTTTGATTTTTTCTTTATGTCGAGAAAAGCATTTACAAGATGCTCAGTAACATTCTTCTCTACGTGCATTATATCAATACAATAACGATATTCATTATAAACCCATGTTGGAATATCCTGCAGCCTCGACCTCTTGTAAAATGCTTTAGTTGGTGAATCAATATCATCACAATCAACTTCATAAAAATCTCTCTCTTCTTACCGTCTTTGTTAAGCTTACCAGGAACATAATGAACATGACTGGTCTTTGCCATTACTTCTTGTTCGGTTAATCGAACTGGTGCAAATCACGTCTCCTTTATTTTAAGTCCCATGTACTTGCCTAACCTGAAAAGATGACTCGTCTTCAGAAATCTCCGGAAATTTCCGTACACAATCTTTCGGGAGTGAGGTAACCAATTACCTTCCGTCTCATCCGCACAACCAGGACACGCTTTGTAACCATGAACTACACACCCAGAAAGATTTCCATATGCAGGTAAATCATGAATACCCCACATAAGAATTACTCTCAACTTAAATGCCTCTTTTAGACGCATATCGAAAGCCTCAACACCCTCCAAAAGTTATATTAGGTTATCTATTAATACTTGAAGAAAAACACAAATGTCTTGACCCGGCCAGCAGCGATGCTGGAAAATTATAAGGATCCAATATAACTGGCCAGCAGCTGTAACCGGTAGATTGGATGCCGCAATGATTAAAACCATATGTCGAGATTCCAAGCCACACATTTCGCGCTTCACTTGCGAAATCAGGAAACCTTGTCTTTATGTTCTGCCGTTGCAAGGAGTCTATTGGATGACGCATATAGTCATAAGAAGCTTCTGCTCGATCATGCCATGTCATGTCTTCAGATATCCATGGTATAGTATAAAATTTATTAAGTCTTAAAGGGAGTGGAAAATGTCTCAATACTTTAACATGCTCTTTTGTTACCTTTAAAATTCCATCTTTCCTCTCTTTGACTTTGTACCTTGATGCTCCACAAGTCGTACACTCTACCACATTTTCATGTTCTTTTCGGAACAACACACAATGGTTTTTGCAGACATATATGTTTTCAGCCTTCATTCTAAGATCTTGCAACATATGTTTCATTACGGGGTATTTTGCAGGGAAAATGTTTCCTTCTGGAAACCATTTTCTGATTAACCCCAAAAGGTGAGTAACATTATTCCCAGACCATCCAAAAGTCTTCTTTAAATGATGCAGTTCGATGATGACAGAAAGTGTTGTCTCACCATTCTCATATGTTGGATATATCTTCTCTTCTGCTAACTTCTTGTACTTATCGTGTTTCTTACCTAGGTTAGGGTCTTGAGTAAAAAAATGTTCAGAATCATCTACATTGACATGTTGGTTCCCTTCAAAAACCCCAAATGTATTATCAACAAAATTATTTAACCTGCACCCATTATCTCTACTATCCTCGTCTATGTGTTCCTCTACAGGCTCCAATAGTGTTTCTTCTTGAACCAACTGTTCTACACTTGCGGCAACTACTTTCGGTGTTGGTGTAGACTTCTCTCCGTGTAGTGACCAAATTACATATGAATCAAGTATGCCATTCACTTTTAAATCATGCCTCACTTGTTCAAACCTCTTAGATTTTGAATTCCGACATACACGACAAGGACAGGGACAGTACGACGAGTCTCTATGTCTGTTCTTATATGCAAATGCAATAAAAGTATCTACTCATGTTCTATACAAATGACTAAATCTATTTTCAAACATCCAACCTTTCCCAGACATTCTACAACATCAACAAAACCAGATTATAAAATACAATTCACAACAAACCAAAAAAACAATCTTCTGAAAATACTAAGCAAACTGAATTCTAAGCAAACCGAGTACCACCAATTGAATTCTAAGCAATAGTAGAGAGGTGGAATATACAGAATAGTAGAAAACCTAACAAACCTCTCTCTACGATTAACAGCCGCGTTCAATACGTCAATACCTAAGTAAACAGCCAACAAAAAGAAAAGTAAGAAGTTAAACATTTTAAACTGGCCTTGCATACAACATCTTGAATGCGACTAAGACAAGTACAAACAAGATATTCAAATTTAGGTAGAAAACAAACCTCTATCTACGATGAATAACCAATAAGCTCAATACGTCAACACCTAAGTAAGCAGCCAACAAGAAGAAAAGTAAGCTCAATACGATGAACATTCAGATACAAAAAGCCCACAACCCTGCATCAATACACAAATACCATACTTTAGAATTCGTTGCTTCACACCAACATAGACAACAATAATAACTATAGAACTGTATCTTCAAACATGCAATCTGAAATCTATACTTAGTGAAATCTAAAATCTGAAATCTATACTTAGTGAAATTTGTTGCTTAACCAAAATATACCAAAAATGAAACCAAAAATTACTCACGCTTTAAAACTAATCCTTACAGATAAATAAACTCTACACAAATGATAGAACATAAAGCCAAAAAAAGCATCAAATGACTCAATCGACCCCAAAGCCACAAACCCAACCTTATCACACAATTGAATCATTCACAACAACTTCAACAAATCATTAAACTGGAACCAAAACATACCCAATTCTTCAAAACTACATATAACAAAAAAAGAACACCAAAATCAAGACCCCTAACTCTTTCAGATACTATTCATAGAGTTATGTCAAAATGAAACAAACTATCAAATGATTTCGGATAAAATATAACAAATAAAATGAAAATTAACCACCAGTAGCAAGAGTTGAACGTTTATACCTGATGATAATCCACAAACTGCTGCTGAATCAACTATTAAATGATTTTTATTTTAGATTTCAGGAAAAAAAAATTGATTTTCTAGGTTTAGCAAGATTTCAAGTTTCTAGATTGTAGATCGACATTTCTAGAAGACGGGTTTCGATTAAATTATGAGTTCTTGGAATGAAGGTTTTGATTTCAAGAAAAACCTAAGCAGATCTCTGATGAAGAAATAGAGAAAACCTTTTCTCTTCTCTCGGGAAAGTTTCTGTGTGAATAGAAGAGAGAGAGAAAAACATGTGTGATATAACTGTGTCTGAATAGATATATTTTTTGTCTGAAAAATAAGAAAAAAAATGGATTTGAATTAAATGTGGATTAGATGATAAAATTAGAGGGGAAAACGGAGGGAAGTTTTGTTGATTTAAGTTTGGGAGGGAGAATGAATTGGGTGAAAAAATGAGAATGAAAAATTGGGGGAACCAATTTTAAGCTTTTTAAAAATAACAGAAATATAAAAAAAATCAGAAAAATTAAAAAGAAAACGGAATTACTAAAAGCCCATAAACATATCGTATATTACAGAAATACCATAATGTAACGTTTATACACGTTTCAAAAACGTTGCTCTACTAATTTATTTTAGTAAATCAAAATTATTTAATTTGCGCAACGGATTTCTTTTGCGCAACGGATATAGACGTTTCAAATTGTGTAACATCAATATCCGTTGTGCATCTCCGAAAATGAAGCGTTGTTAAAACCAGGATATGGTGTAGTGTATTCAGAAAACAGAACAAGCTGATCATTCTCACAAGCTCTGTTATTCTCCATAGTTCAACACCTTTACACACAATTCAACACCACTGCATTTTCCTTAACTTTCTTTGCTTCCCTCCCTTAAGATCAACCCATCTTCTCTCTTTGTGACTGAAGCTGGACGGAACGGCTACTTTCGTGGTCTAAGCTTGTCATATATGATTTTGATTTCCAAACCTAAAAAGTACTTCAACAGTACATTGTTTTTCCTATGAGCAAATTTTAGGTACAAACAATATTGTTGAAGTACTTTTTTTAGATTCGAGAGATCAATTTATACAATCCTGGCCTAAACCAAGCAATGGTCGTTCCAGTCTTGCTTCAGTCACAAAGGAAAATGAGAAGGGTTTGTCTTAGAGAGGAAAGCGAAAGAAGGATTGAGGCCAGAGTATCAGACTATGTAGGATGTAATTGGTGTGAATAGCTATGAACAATTTCTATGTGTTTGAAAAGATTGATTGATCGACTTGTTCGATGTTGTTTTGTCTTAGACTTGTCTCAGATTTAGACTTAGAATTCCTGTTTTCAATAGACTGAGAAATCTATTTTATAATCATCGTTATTGTAACCGTTCACCTGACCTCATCATGTAGGAAGTGTCGATGGTTGAATAGTGGTGAAGTGGAGATGGTGGAGGGTGTGATGACAACTGCTCTCCACTCTGTTTGAGGTTGAATGAACAATTTCTCAACCTACCACTTCTCTACTCAATTGCTAATCGGACTTTCCAGATTCTCTGTAGTGGGTGTATTGCTGCACCACGTGTCGTAGACCGCCAGACCAATACCCTAGTGAATATCCCCCTATTTGTGACATCTTTGATGTCTCGTGTAATTTGTAGTATTTAAGCATTAATGCGAAGTCAAATGAGGCCTTCTTAGTTGGTCTCCTGACTAAAGACTTGTATTGCCTGACTAGCATGATAAGTCTAGCAAGAATAAAATAAATATGTTTATTTTATTTATAAGGAATAGTTTGTTCGACTTGGTCAATTTTGTATTGACATGGTTGTTTTGTAGAAATAAGTGTATGCTGCTGAGCATGAGAATATGTATGTGAAGCTACACAGGAAAATACATGTGTGAGAGGCCATATATACAATATATGAGTGAGGCCTAGTATGGCCTGTGATAGTCAAGTTAGGATTTTGTATACGTGAAATAAGTCTAGACAGGCATTAGGAGTCAATGACTAAGACGTATTTTCTGAGGAGCTAATGCTAAGATGCATTAGTATTGCGTTAGAGGGTAAGACGCATTAGCCATGTGGAAAATGCTAAGACGGACAAGCATTGGAGTAATACTAAGACGCACAAGTATTGTGCCTGTATTAAGACGCACAAGTATTGAAGTTGTACTAAGATGCACAAGTATTATGCTAGTATTAAGACGCACAAGCATTGTGCATGTACTAAGATGCACATGATTTGTGGTTAAGACTAAGGCGCACATGATTTGTGGTTTAGACTAAGACGCACATGAACTGTGGCCATAGGCTAAGCCTCACAAAAACTGTGTCTATAGACTAAGCTGGTCAAGCCTTGTGTTTTACCTAAGACGGACAATCAAGTATTGCTTAAGCCCTAAGACGGACAAGATTTGTGTCAAATTTAAGCCGGACAAGCTAACTGTTTTAAGCTAAGAAGGACAAGGTAAGGGTTTTAAGCTAAGAAGGATTAACTTAATGTTTTAAGCTAAGAAAGACAAGGGGAAGGGGGCATCTGCCCCTTTTATTTATACGCACAAGAGATCATTTTTCCTCTTGAATTCTTCTTCTTCTTTTAGTGAAATAATTTCATGAAACTTCGTCGTCAGAAAATTTAGATTTAGGGTTTTCACTGAAAACGCTGTAAAATCTTCATACGGAGTCCGTCTTTGATAATCTACCCTAACTTTTTGATTCTCATACAACCAGTTATCTTCTAAGGGGGAGGATTTGAGTTTTGAGTTCGTTTAGGGCCTCAAAAAGATGAAACAAACAAAAGTCAGGAAGAATTCAAGAATTTTTTAGCTGCGACTTAGTTGAATGTTTTGATCATATGTCTTAGCTCGTTTGTCCGATTGATGTGATTTTTTAATATGTTGTATAGGAAATCCATACAAAGAGTTTGGTATATAATCATCCCTTGATTCATTATCAATTGCTCCCATCTTATGACTTTGTATATGGCAGTGTAGAATTGCTTCTGACAATCTTGATAAAACGCACTTTTAGGCCTCTAGGCCATTTGCTTGCGTCTTGAATGTCTAATGAAGGATATTTATGCCATTGGTTACTTCCTTAAGCAAGGATTGACATGGCCAAGGCTAAATTTATCTAGTAGAAGTTATGCTTTGTGTTTAGCAAAATTCTTGATTTGGTGTCTGAGCACACGTGTACTACTTAACTATTTTACCCCTGACAAAAACCCACCATCTACACCTGTATAAAAATAAAAAATAAAAAATGGAAAGAAGGGTTACCACTAAAACAACAAAAGAAATAACAAAAAATAAAGCACACCAGAAAAAATAGGAGCATCATCCTCAGTAGCAGAAATACACGTATCACCCATCTTGAAAAATTACAAAAAAAGATACAAAATAAATGAAAACTGAAGATGATGAAGACCGCTAAAAGACGAAGAACTATTTATATAATATCCAAATGGAAAAACACACCTTTACCCCTCAGCATCAAAACATACGTGATGCTTCGAAAACATCCGACGCTCCACAAAGAAAACATCAGCATGCCAACCAACACAATGCTTCGACAACATCTAACGCTCCCCAAAGACAAAGGTGTTCTGGTAAAAAGAGTGAAAGACATTTGATAGTTTTTTATCTGAAAAGCTTAACTACAACGACAAACAAGGTTCTTACGGTGTGATCTATGGGTGAGTTTTCATCTATATGTTTCTCAAAGCGAGAACTCTCGAGACAACTACTCTTTTCGTGATGTAAAAGATTATAACTTGAAAAAAAAACAGTTGAAAGCTTACATGAAAAATAAAAACGTGAAAAGCTTAAAAGTAAACAATAAAGCTTAATAAAGTGAAACCAAAACTTGCGAGTAATGTATAAAAAAGGAAGAGTTGTATATCAGTAAAGCTTGCGAGAATAAAAGAACTGCCAAAATATAGTTGCTATAGATATAGAGTTAACTTACATCTAAGTATAACTGCTAGAGTAACGTACACTAAGAACACAAGAGCATAATGGAGAAAGACTTGATTTCTATTAGGACAGACCAAGTGAGAATGAGATGGGATCCTTTTTTATAGGCTAAGGCCCTTATTTTATAGGAGAAGTACCATGATCTGGTACTTCTAAAGGGTTACACTGGTTAAACTACGTTTTTTCAAGAATATATTATTGTATGGGTTGGGCTTTGTAGCCTTTACGTACTAGTCGGATATGCTTTGAGATACATATAAGAATATTGTATCCATAATTTTTTAGTAGAAAATTCTAGTTTACTCAATTGAAAGCTTTTAACATATCTATCTCAAATGAAAGCTTTGACAAGGAAACCATCAGGTCCCAGAAACTTATTAGGCTTAATTTTTTATATAACCCCTAATATTTCCTCCGTTGGTGAGATTTCAATTAAAATTGTGTTATCCCGGTCAAAAAATGTATGTGGGATATTGTTAAAGATGTTTCGATCTCGTTCATTTAATATATTATCAGCAATATAAAAGTTTAATAATATTCATTAAGGGCCACTCCCACTTGAGCCCTATTGTATGTTACCAAGCCATTACTATCAGTTATGCGATCAACATTATTTATTTTCTGTTTTTAAAAGTAACTATATGAAAATATTTAGTATTTTTCTTCGTTAGAGATATCTCTTGATTGTTGTCATACAACGCTTTAAGTTCCTTAGATTTTCAGATATTAGACTATGGTCAAGATTATTTCCTTGATTAACTTTTAGTCTATCAGAGCTTTTCAAGAGGTTATTAAATTTTTTGTTGGGTTTACCAAAACATTCTTCTTCGAATGTAGAAGTTTTTCACCTAACTCTTTCAAATTAGTTATTAACACTTCCATAGGGAAATTTAAGAAGGGATTTCAAGATTGTTCAATAAGTTGTTGACAACTTGATTCTTTTAACCAAGTGTCGTAAATCTTAAAGACCATATTTAGAGGTTTAAATGTTGAGAATAGTCTCGTATTGTATGAGAAACTAAATATCCTGCATTTTATGAAGTATTGAGCAACCCTTGCAAGCCGTTTTTCGAGGTGAGTTGGACCTATGGAGTTCAATATGGTATCAGAGTAAGCAATTTGTGATGAGTCTTATATGACCACACCTATTTTACGTCACCCGATTTATTGTCCACGTGTTAGACTCAACGAGGCTATATGTAAGGGGGCGTGTTGAGAATAATCTCACATTGTATGGGGAACTAAAGATCATGCAGTTTATAAACCTTGGGCAATCCTAACCTTGCAAGCCGTTTTTCGAGGTGAGTTAGGCCCATGGACTTTAATATTAAATCTTGTTTCGAAAGTGAGAGAGATAAGTCTATGCCTCTATGATTGATCACAATGCAATATAAATTCCTATTTCCAGTCTTTGTTATATGTTATAACTACAATCTTTGTGATTGTCCCGTGTAAATTTGTACCCCATATCTGACAAATCAGCTCTTTCAATTAATCTAACATAATAAATATTTTATTAAAAGGCATCCCTTCCTGCTTCCCATCTTTTTTTTCTTTACGTCTCTTATTCCTTTCACGTTAAAAACTGTAACGCCCCACCTCATCATTCTAGGTCGGCCGCCCTAAAATAGAAGTGTGGCACTACTCATGGGACAAAAAACACACTCAAACCTTCAAGCCAACAAATGTCAATCCGGCTTTCGTGTGGGGTTTTTGAAGAATAATAAGTTTTAAGAAAAAGAAAGTTGCGTTTATAAATGTGAGTTATAAATGAATCCAGTAAAAATAACATCTTTAAAAGCAAAGGTCTATCTTCGACACGCAGGTCGGTTAATTAAAATAAATGGTAGGAGGTTTGAAACAATCTAGACTTAGAGGCAAATTAAATTCGGTTGTCTAGGCACCTTGAAGACGTAGATGCTGCGGTCCTCCGAAACAAAAGTCGCACTACTGGTCAGGTTGTTCCGCGACTACTGTATCCTGAAAAGATAGTAAGTTGGGTCAGAGCCCAACTTAAAGTAGATTCTCACACCCTTATGCCCTTTTACGAATAATTTAGCAAAACAAGGTTCATGAAATGACTACGTCAGGTAAAAATAATTTATAAGAGTGCCTCTTTGAAAGTAGCAAGGTCGACGACCCAAACAGAGTTATAGACTTTTAAAATCAAGACAAAACACAAAGGCACAGAAAACCATTATATATAAAATAAACGGAAAACAGATTTCCCGCTCACGAGACTAATCGACTTCCCCTCTCTATAGTTTCGTTCTCTAACTGTACGACGACACATGTCGACCCTTACGTAGTCCACTTAATTTCTTACAGTGCGTAGGAGAATAAGTGTTGTCGACCTCCCTTTCAAGATAATAGGTCCATATCTTCTAGGCGACCCCTCGGTCATCGCCCAACATATTCTGGAAGTCGAACCAACTACGAATCTCAAACAAATGTACACACGTCAATATTTTAGCTACTGATAGTTACCTTCACTATCCTACCCGGGATC